>JAOXNN020000086.1:2156164-2198121 GCA_028571205.2 Hydropsyche betteni
AAACATAAGATTCTTACAGAAGCGATCAGAAAAATTTTCATAGATACGCTTCTGTACAAATAAAAATATCAATATATAAATTTCATATTTAACCGAAATATTGTATTACTGACAAAAAATGCACCTGATCATCCAAACGAGCAGGTGATGATGATTCTGTAATTGTTTACGGGTGACGGAAATATTAATATCAGAAGTGGAACTGATTTGTCGTGGACACGGACCGACAGGTGCATCATAAACATTATTACACAACTAAATCGAAGATTCTCAAATGTTCATTGCACAGGATTCGAACGAAGATACGGCCGATATAGACGAATAGTATAGCTGAAAACAAAACGCTTTTCGAAGAAAGGAAATATTGCCGCAATTAACGTCCGATTTCCCCGAAGGCTGTATTTTTCAATTACATACAGCACAAAAGCGCCATATTCAAAAACTACGAGACAGTTAATTATTTTACGGAAAGACAGACGAATGATGGTGCCGTGGTTATAACTTTTTCATTGGTAAATTTTCACTTCGGAACCGTTGGACTTGTGAATCTTGCACATTTCTGATAGCGATAAAAATTATTTTAATTATTTTTAATTACCAAACTTCCTAGTAATGCATATTTCATTAAATTAGCAACCATTTTTATTAAAAAATTAGTATAAATATCAATCTTAAAAAAATCGAATAGTGACTAAAACGATTATTAAATCACACAAGCCAATCGTTTAAAAAAAAATATTTGAAATTTAATCCACCTCAATAATTTATAAAGAAAATATATTTTATGATTCGAATCGCGAATTTTCGACAGCTTACACATTTTTTAACCACACCATACATGTAATGCGAACGGTAGATGAAGAACCAGTACGAGACGATATCGGCTTACCGTAGGATGTTTTACGAGCCTCGCAGGCTAATTGATGGCGATCGAACTTATCCTACCGGTCGTCCGACGGCCCAATTGTAAATTATTATTATACAATACACAACGCGCGCGCAGCACAGTTTGGGAACCGCGGCGGCCGATATGAAACGAAATGGCGCCGCAAAAAAGCGGCGAAAAAACGGACGCGAAGAACAATCGGTCGGTAATCGATTCGGCTCGCGATGTTTGTCACGGCATTGTGATGATATTACCGAGTCACTGTGAAATAATCGATGAGGCGTTCGAACAGTACGAATTTTTCGGACCGTTATTTAGGTTGTCGGTCGTTGGAAGAAGTTTGTTGGTTTATCGGGTTTTTGTTGAAGGAAAATGAATTTTTTGATATTTTGTATTTTCAGAGTGAACGTTATAAATCTGACAATGTAACAAAATATGATGCAAATGGATCACGTTTGAAATTCATAGGTTTTCCGACTATTACGAAAATTTATGTACATAAAATAATCATTATGAAACGTATGAAAATTTCCCAGATTGAACATCCGTCGTTGCATCGTTTACAAAAGGATTTTCTTTGATCCTAGGAATTCATTGTTTTTTTTTTTCTTATAAGATTTTGTAAGTTATAATTTACACCGACGCTAAATTAAATCGAATATCTCTACAAACTTTTGGCCTGTATTAAAAACGCGGAAGTCTTCCATAAAAGCGTCTTCGGGATGCAATAAATGCACATATCACTTCTTCAGAAGCGTTTTACAACCCATCAAAGCAGTTCCTTTTCGGCATATCACGAGTTACAAACTCGTATAAGAATCCTTTTTCGAATTGCCCCCGCGTTTATATATTGTCTATTTATATGTATTTACGACCTATTAAATAAAAGAGTATTTACAAATAAACGAGATATCGTTGAAACATAAACACATACCTACCATTTCGCTAATTCTTACTTTACTAGATAAACACCATCATCAATCCTGCTTGTTCGAGAAATGGTGGACCATTAAGACTGTCAGAGGTCCTCAAGGACTGTTGCACAAATAAAAATTTATAATATCGTACAAAACGAGAACGAGACTCAGAACATTCGCGTGTGCGAAACCAATAAGCATACGTTTTCTTGTAAATTGTTAAAAGGAACGTGTTGAAAAAGGACGACCGGTCGCAGTGCCATTATCATAGGTGTCGCATCTCGATATCGATTGCTAATTACGATGATTTTATTAGGTCGTGAATGAATGCGCTATTTTTTCAGATTGATTCGTAAAAGTTGCAAAGGAAATTCTTAGTAGATTTTAATTCGTGATGTTATAATGGCAGCAAAATACTTGACGCTTATTAAAAGAATTGAGCGCTTCGAAATTGCTATTTTAATTTGATCTTTGAAATAAAAAAATAGTAATTTGAATGAACTTTTACTGAAAATATTTAACTGCATAATTAAATCACGTCGCTGAAACTCGTGCCTCATTATGGTGAAATTAATCAAAAAGAAATACTGAAAATTTATGCTTTGTATTATGATGATTATTTACCGTAGAAATGCAATAATGCAATGATACCCAACGACGTTATTTGTGTTGTAAATGCTATTTTTTTCAAACAGCGAGATGAAGAAACAAGCTTCTGCTAATTTGTGGAAAAAAATGTATTTTGTTAATAAACCGCGTTATTGAAGAAAAATACCACTACTGAATTTCGTATCCGGTTTCATCTCGCAAATGAAAAATAATTTCGACATATCAGAAACTCAATTAAAAATAAAAATTATACAGGTCTTAGGTCGAATTTTTTATGTCAAAACACTTTCAATTTTATATGAAAAATATATAAAATCCAGGTTGTCGCAGAGCTCACGAACGAGGTAAGTTTTTACGACCAGAACGTGTAAATGACTGCACCGTAAAAGCACAGAAATCCGTGATTTTTCTGTTTTTCTTTTTATTTTTCCATTCAACTAGATGATGAAATAGCAGTTTTACTCGACAGCGATTAATTCGCCGTTTAAATTTTAATGACATTCGAGTGCATTTTATACCACGTACTCTGCACGGACAGGTGTAGAGTACTTAAAGTACCTGAGGAGTGAAGACTCGAGTATGCAAAATTGTCGACTACTAGTTCATGAAACTTCTCACAGGATAAAAATATATAATAATATTTTTCATATATAATATCATTCGAAACGATAAATTTCAATACAAATTGTATTGAATCAAAAGATTGCGAAACATTAAATTTAATCTCTAACAAACAGAGCATACATTCAAACAGCAATAAGCGAGATATGCATCTAGAAATTTAAAAAATCAATTAAAACAGTGCTTTGCATTAATTCACACGACCGGCTCGGACGGCAGTCGTTAAAGCCATAATTGCATAAAATTGCAGTGGATGCGCTCGAAACGCACATATCGGGCAGTAAAAAGCGACCGTAAACTCAAACTTTATTTATTCCGATTTCAAAAAGTCTCAGCTTTTCAGCAACGACCGAAATACCCCATCAACGTTTTACGTCCGGGCATTAAGTGTGGATATTTAATTAGTGAAATTAATAACTCGCTCGTATGGGAAACTGTTGATTCTTAAGAAATAATATGATCAAATGCTCTGGTTTTATTCGCGCATTTATAAAATATATCGATTTCGATATAAATATAAGATTTACGCCATTAGTCACGGAGCTAAGCAGATTTAATATATAAATTTTACGTTAAACGCGACGGTAAAGACTTGCGTCTTGACCACTTGTCCTCGTGCATTTTTCACCTGATTTTTTTAGCAGTTCTTGTCAAAGATAGCACCTTAAGGTCCATAATTCAAAGGATCACCGTCGTACCCGAATCAAATTAAGCTCGTTCGACGTGACTTACGATCTCCGGTCGTGCTAGGAAATTGATGAAGTTGACTACTAATTAATTCTACGGACGTTAAACTAACGTTGATAAATTCGCGTGAAATTAGCGTAATTTTCAATGCTATATAAGATTGATTTAATATTCAAAAATTTAGATCGATCACATTACATTTTCGTATATTGAACGAATAAAGTGGCGTTATTGTGTCGTGCAGTATATTAAGTCCAGCGATCACGCGAAATGATATTAAAACTGGATTTGCAAATAAATTGTACAAAACGTGCCATAACAACAATGTGCGAAGATCGTTGAAAACATCTGCATGTTGCTGAAAACTCGCGAATAAATTCATACATTTTTCCAATATCGGTATAATGGAAACTTTTTTACGATCGCGCAAGTGTCGCATGTCGCTTCGAAACTCATACGTTTTATTAGATGCACCGTATAAAAAGATCATACGTTCTGAAATATATTACAAATCAGCCGATATAAAATTCCAAAGATACTCATCATAATATAATAAATAAAAATTATTTTGCGAATTACTTCACACATAACACACGTTACCGACATTCCCAACAATCAAAATCCAACAATGCATCACACAATTAAAATCACGAAATCAATTTATTACACACAATAAGAATCGATTCATATTATATAATCCATACGAAAAATATCGAATCACACGCATTCCCACATCAAAACGAGCGAAACCCAATCCTTCACCCAATTTATCGAACCCGTTTCCGACCCGGCGACGGAAAAAATCCAATATTATGTACAGGCAGCGACGGCCAACAATTAAGAGAGCTTCCTTCAGACCTTGACCTTTCCTCGAAGCCTACAATGGCTGGTGGAAACCCGACGACGATTCGAAGCACGACGCGGTCGATTATGGCCGCGGTCATAAATTCGTGCGGCGCGTGACGTCTTTATTGATTCGGGTGTGGTTCGACGACACTCCACATTCTAGTCACCCGGTTGCTGAGCGTGGATCTTATTGTCGTCGTAAAAAAATGGTTCTGGTATTCCGTGTGGCCTAAAAACGGCGATGGCTTCGATGCGAAGTGCGGAGGAAGTGCGCCTTCGCTCACGGGAGTCTATGATGTTTTATTTCGTTGTGGTTGAATTGTTAATTTGGGTGAATTTTGGTCAGTCTACTTGCTTTGGTTTTATAATGATATATGGTTCGTATTGTGAAAATTGATAAATTGTTGTATGGTGATAAATATAAATATATTTTTCATTTTATATTCTCAGAAATTTTCCTTTATTTACCAGGAAACGTAAAATTAATCACTTCATTTTCAAACTATTTAATAAAGGCTTTGAAGGCTTTCCTTGAATGAAACTACGTACATTTAAAAGCTTACTGAGAACGTTTTAGATTCACCTAGTAAGCATACTCGTACTTGTTATTCAACGCACAAGTATGTAATTTATTATACATAAATTTTAATATAATTTTGATTCCAAGAAAACTATCGATGAATAAAATAATTCATAATGTTATATTTTTAATAATTTAATATTTATATTAAATTTTCTTATTTCACGCACGCTCAGATCGACATATATAATAGTACCTATCTTTAAAATTTAAAAATTGAACTTGACAAAATGTTCTATCCACATACTGCATGTTAAATTTATTTTAATCCACTATCTATTTTCCCAAACTTATTATTATAAATCTTTCATGAATTTTAACATATAAATAGAAACCATATTGAGACTTATTAAAATGTACCACAATTGATAAAATATGTCAAAATCAAAACCCGCATCCCCTTTCACAAACCACAATACCATTATCTTCACAAAAAAAGTTCACACATAACACAAATTCCCACAATCGCCACCTACGTCCGAATCCAACAGAACTCACAACAAACCGCAAACCGACAATCCGATGCCATCTTCGCCCTTTGACCAGGTGTTACCACCGGCGATGAACTCCTCCGACCCTGTATAATTAATGTCGTACAAACAGGCATGAAATAAGAGTTTGTTTTCGTTTCAGCGAATCCGCATACACAGCGGGGTAACAAATCCGTGGCCGCCGATTAATCAACGGCCGCCACACATGTACGTATGCCAGGATGCACATTTTGCGCGGTTTTAAAACGCAACCGAGCCTTGATTTATTCAATGCGATAATTAACCAATTCGAGACCGTAACGAAATTTACACTCGGTTAACGTTTTTCGTATCTGATTCGCAGTTTCGGGCGAAATTCTGTTGATGTGTCCGATTTGTCAGTTCTGAGTTCTGGCGCTATTGGATGGTGTTGAAAGTTGGGTGTTTACAATGGTATATTTTATAATTTTGACATGAATATGATTATTTCCTTATTATTATTAAAATCGATCAAATATTCATTTTATTGGGAATGATCCTGTTGTGTATAAGAAAAGGTGCCTTAACTTCTAATGGTATAGACAAAATCTTTCCATATAATAAACGTTATGATGACGATTTGTAATTTGCAGCATTCACTCTTAATAAGCAAATTTTATAGCGTCTTAAATCCAAAATGGTTAGCACATCACAAGGCGACCCTTTTAAATTTCAAGATTAGACGCGTAAAGAGCGGAAGTTACGACGCCACCACACAATGCGTAATACATAATGCATTTAATACACACTTTTTATACTTCAATACATACACGCGATATAAAGAAAATGCACTTTATCCGCAGCGGCAATAATCTCGCGTCGAAAGGCTCCTCCATTAGCCAAGCCGTAAAAGAAGCAGACGTTCGAATTAGCATATTACCCCTAAACCACCATAGAGACTCCTCTTGCTCATTTCGTATTGTACTCAAAGAATGCAGATTCAAAACTCGCAATATGGAGCCGAAATATCATATAAAATTTGACCCATTTATAATTTAAATATATACAAAACCTATTTCAATAATATCTATTTGATTAATGAATCCATGAAATTTTCATTATAATCATCTTCAAATAGAAAAATATCTATACCAGTCTCACTTATTCTAATTCTATTAAATTAATTATTATAAAAAAAATCCTATCCTAAACAGAATGATCAATCTTCAAAGAATCTGTGACTTTTAGGCCGACTCTCCTCATTTCATATTATAATGCGACAACAAAAGCCGAGGCACACTCGCCTCGATAACATTACGGAGGCTTTAAATATTAATATAATCGTTATTTATGGCGATCGGGCGACGACTGCTGGTTCGAACACGCGAACTCTCCTCCGGACCTCATCAGGACCGGATCGGTTGTTAATGAATCATTAACAATCTATTACTGTTGTGGCCGTATTCACGTGTAGTCTTATTATGCACGAGCGTGCGTGTGTGTGCGTATAAATTGCTTGTCTTCATTCCAGTTTCTGATTTATGTAATTAAATTTCTACCGTAATAAGTTTTAACCGCGAGCGGTCGCCGCTGATTTACGCATATACGACGCCAACATATCAAATCGCGCTAGATGAGAAAATTTTATGTTTTTTTGTACTTTGAGGTGCGTTTTGATCGATTTTGTATCAAAAGTTTGAATGGAATCTTTGCTAGATAAATGGTATGTGAATATGTTATTGTGATGAATTTAACAAATCATTTTTTGAATACTAATGTGACTCTCAATTAATTAAATATTGAAATTATCCCTTATCCAATTATTTTAATTTGGTTACACATAAACAGGTCACTCATTCAAAATACTAACCATTTAACTTTAATGATCAATAAGAACCGTTATCCAGTTGATTCTCAAAACTTCTGTTCTCTAAATTGAAACAGAGTATCGTATCGAAAAATCATGACAGCATAATAACACCAATCTAAACCGACTCAAAAGAATCATTCCAAAACTAACAATTTGCAAACACACATACAATCTAATCGCGTATACATATAATACATCATCTAAAAAGGCTTTCGTTTCTACGGGCACGTACTGACAACTGTCAATTACACGCTTTTAGTCATAAGTTTAACGTGTCATTACGGATGCGAACGCCTCGAGGCGTTTTCGTTCGGGTAATTGACGCTGGTGTCGATCATTTTGGCAACAAATTAATACTGGACGTGGCGGGAAAAAATTGTATATTTGAAAACGACGAAAATAACAGGTGTCGAACGCTCCGTTTTCTATGCGGCGTCCACGCTCAAAAGGATCCGATAAAAAACATTGTTTTTTGAACTGTGCGAAAATCTCGTTTGACTCGTCGATATCGAAAAAATATACCATTGTATATTTTATTTTTATACTTATTTCAAATGTTGATTTAAATGTTCATACATTGAGAGAGATTTTCTAGAAGTTTTCAAGACAGCTACTATTAATAAATTCTGCAACTGGAAAATGCACCGCGACTTTTCATGATCGATTCGCTGAAATATTTTAGCGGTGAGCGTTAATGCCTCCGACACCTGGTCTCTCGTTCGCTAACGAGACGATAATTCTCGCCGATTTATACTCGGAATGAGACGAAATTGAACACGCGCATTACGTACGTGCTCGCACACAAACATAAACACTCTTGCGTGAATTATATTAACACGTATGCGAGGAGATTATGCGAGAAGTGCGAGCGAACGCACTAAGCTCGGTCGCCATCGATCATGGCCGATGGCCGCCATTTGTCAAGCGAAATGTGCAACGGCAGCCAGTTTAATCCGATCGGCCATTTTTCCGAGACTTCGACTTCGGTTTGTCCTATTTTCGAGTGTGTGGGTTGGATGGATGGAAGATCGTTTGTTTCTGGATTGTTGTGGAAAACCGGATGTGTCGCATAAGTTCATTTTTTTTGATAAAATTGTCTCCATATTATCATTATCAGCCGTAAAATGTCATTTTCCAGTAAACATATCGCATTGGTAACTAATAAGGAAGACGAGGTATAGACTGAGCAGGCTATGCCTTCGCTGTCCACTTTACTGTCACAATGACTACCAGTTTTATGAAGCTTGACCCTACATGACACAGACCTTGGTATTCAATATATACAATGTATAAAGGAAAAGTCTTTCGAATTCAATTAGAAACCTGATTTTTTTTTCAAATAGTTAATAATTGATCTAAATTCAATGATATATCTAATGACGTCTACATACATATATTGCTTCTTCAATATAAGGTAATAATCAGTGTATTGGACAAGAAAAAAAAATTCATTAAAATATCCTAAAGTATAATAAGATGAACGTTGCTTAAATTGGTGCGTTTTTGCATGCGAAGCTTTCGTGCGTACTCTTTCAAGACTCGCAGTGTAATAAGTACGAAAAATAACCAATTTCTCCATAATTATGGTTCAAATTATTCTGGAATTCAAACACACATCTGTCGTGTTCGATGTATAATATGAAAAAGTACAGGTGATGGCGATACAAATCGTCGATCAAACGTTATTACGTCAACGTAAAACTGCACCTGTAATGGGAGCGATTACGTTGTCAAAACTCGCAAATTTACGGCCGAACATCGTATAAATAATCAATACCATTGTTTACTCAATAAAGAACCGTGCCTAAAATTTGCCGGTATTTTTTTATTAGATACCATGTGTATGGCGAACGCGTAAATTTAACACGGATCCGATAAAGTAGACACGAGCGCCGATAAATTTAATGCAATAAAATTAGATACGACATCTGAAAACGTGCACTTTGCGATTTCAAGGACTCAAAATATAATAAATAAGACTCGTTATCTGAATCTAGACTCGTTTTAAATGGTGTTTGAATATGTCCATTATATAAAACACTACCTTAAATCATTTCGTCGAGGAAAGACAAGGTCAAAAGCGGACCTCCAAAGTGCAGCCTCAACACCCATCCCTCAAAGGGCAAGCAGATACCCTCAGAAGTGTAAAAATGTACAAAACACAACGAGAGCCATAAAGAGCAGTAAATGTATACAACATCTGTCCGGGCGCGTCCGACAAAACGCGCCCGTTCGAAAGTTTTATAAAGTGAAATAAAACGCGCATTATTACACTCGCACCGAAATGAAATAGTGAAAAAAAAGGAGACACGCACCTATAAGGCTCACCACGTCCGCCATAAAAACGTGGACATCTTTATAACAGATTTTGTGTCATAAATTCGACGATAATTACCAGTACGTCTATGAGTGTTGCCGATAAACCGTGTGAACGAATTCTCTTTGTTTAGGATTTATCATTTGTTCTGGATTGTTGTTGTTGCCCAAGGACGGGCGAGGGTTGCAAATGTTGATCATTCGATTTAGCGAAATTGTACAAAGTGCTGATCTTCGTATATGTGTTGTAAGTAAATGTTAAGTTTGTATAATATAAATTTCAGACTGATTATGTACCATATTGAAACTACGCAAAATAATTGTGTATAACAAATTTGAAAAAATCTAGATTTCATAACGGGTCTATTTATCAACGCATAAAACTTTCTTCGTATCGACATACTAACATCGAATGAATTTCGAGAATTAATTCCGAAGATTTTTATTCGATACAATTCAATGTGGCAAACGCGTCGCATACAAATTGAATATACACCTCAGAAATGTCCATTTCATATCATCCGAAAAATTTTATAACGTCGCACAGACACGACCGACCATTCACAATGGAATTCGAAGACGCTACACTTTTATTCGATCTCTTTTTTATTGTTATTTTTTAAAACACCCGTCTTTTATCCTTTCGGACGCAATAAAAGCTCCTCTGGACAAAAAAGCGACACCGATACATTCTCGATGTCCCGACGCATAAGTTCTAGCATTAGAAAAAAAGGCTTTGACGATCGAACTAATCCGCTTACGGGGTGAGGAGGCTGCGGTCTGGGTTTGTTGGTTGGTCGTTTTATAAAAATTACTGAAATTTCGAAAATGTACGGAATTTATTGGCGCGCGACATTCGTGGATAATTTATATGCGAATGCGTGCAGGTCATTCTGAAAGTTTTTTTTGTAAATTATTTATAGAAATTAACTATATTCTTCGTATACGTAGAACTAGTTCTTTCGGAGTAATGAATACAATTTATTGCCTTTGTTTTAAAATACATACATTTTAGATTTATTTTTGCTCGTTTACTGCTATTTTCGAATAAATTTTCTCAAACTTTTCTGATTTATATAACTTATTTTCAGTGTATTATACGTTCTAATGAAATATTCAACAAATTTTTATTTCGATAACGAAACTCGAATACAAGTCTATTTACGAAAAAATAATGAATGGTATATTAAGCAATTGATACTTACGAAACTTCGAAAAAAAACATCAAAAAATACTTTTCTCGTGAAAAATAAACGAAAAAAAAACAATTTCCAACACAATTCGAATATCATTCATAACCTTATAATATAAGGATGTCAGATTTACGGTAATCCGGTATTTTTTCATCCGGAAAATTAAATTTTAAAGAAAATTAATGTAAAACCAAAAATACTTTTCCAAAAAGAAACAGTACACTTAAAAACCGATTTTTCCAAAAAAACTACCCTTCAAAAATATTCGAAACACAAACTTTTTTATAATAATTTACCGTTAAATTATCGAACGGTTATATCGGTCATTTACCGGTAAACCGATATACCGGCAACGCCATCCCTAATCCCTCCCCATTCATTACACAAAGACGCAAACAACGCCGAACGCAAACCCCCAAAAGGACCCTCACACGCGCCAAATAACAAAACGCGCCGACAAAAAAGCGCAAAATGCAGCCGGGTGGGGAACAAAACGCGAAAGACAATGAAGCGCCGCCGATATTTACGATTCGACAGTTTTAGTGCTGCGCTAATTTATTCGGTCACAATGAAAATGGTAAATTGCGCTCGTAAACGCTGAGCACAGCCCGGCCAATGCCCGAAGGCCTCGGCGGGCACGCCATCATCGATCATCGACGAAATCCGCATAGTGAATCGCCGATTGTTGTTCTCGGTGGTGTGCTGGGCGATCTAGAAAATTGAAAAGTTTATCTAGCGGTCGTGTGGAAAAAATATCGATGGAGGAATTTATGGTCGGTGTAATGCGCGTTTGAATATCTTTAATGGTCTATATGTTAGGTTGGGAGACGTTTTTGTTTGCGCTTTTGGATTGATGTCGTTTTGGGTGGTGTGGGGATATTTATCCGTTGGAAATGTAAGAAATATAAAAAAAAATTTATGTGAAAGTTAAGCGATGTTTAGTTTTGTCGGGACTTGGATGGTTGTGTTAAAAGCGTTATGAAATTTAGATGATTTCAATATTCAATTGTTTGAGAGTTAGTCTTGAGAGTTTTCTTCTCGTTACGGGATGAGAAAAAATATTCATTCTTCTGATATCTAAAGTCCAGATTTTATTTCAAATGTTAAAATAATCTGAAATAGTTTATTATAATATAAAAATCATACTTTCATCATACGAGTAGGTATAAGCAGAATAAGGCCTTTTTAAAATCCATCAAAAATTCTAGCTCATATAATGATAAAAAAGGATAAATTTAAAAAACATCCCTTACCAAATTTATAGACCGCGCTGATATCACATAACTTCAACAATGCGATAATTACTATACCTAACAAAACTCAACTATTAACTAATTTCGTCATACAAAAGACCGTTTTGTCTATTTCCACTAGTTCATTCATAAATGATCAATTGATGCGAAATATAACATCAACATCCCCAAAATGCGAAACGACGCAATGTCATCAACCTTTTCACATTTGCGTAAACGTATATAATAACGTTATTTCTATGAGCGTATGACATAAACGAGTATATTTCACGCATGAGAAACAACTATGGCATATAAACCGAAGCTACGCTCACCTCTGTGAAACATTTCACGGTAATTACGGTCGAAATCTAAATTCGAACGAATTCCGAGCAAAACGTACACGCTCGTAATTGCAAATAATAAAATTAATCGTTTTGTCTGGCACGCTTTCGGATTAACCGAATTAATGCGAGACTCGTGGATAACCGAAATGTGCACGATATCGAGTAACGCGAAAGACTCTTGTAACCAGAGATTAACGAATCCTTTCACACTCAAATCCTGGAAAATCGCAGAAAAACAGACCCGAAAACATTTTTCGTTTTTAAATAGCGTTTCTATATTTATTTTCGATGGCTGAAACAAAGCTTATTGCAAAAACGTGATATTCTATTAATCTCAATTCCGTTAAATAAATAAAATATTTTTCTGAAAAATATATTCGAATAATTGAGTTTTGTTACATTTTTCGATTGACCAAATTCGCGTATATGTACTAAAAACTATGATTCAAATTTTGGCATTCGGCTCGTCGGAAATTTATGCCGGCATAATTTCAACGTGGTTGGTACATAAAATCGAAATGGGCAATATAATTGAATATAGTGTGTAATTAAAAGGTGAGCGTACACATTTCCAAGATTTATTTCAGCACTATGAATACTAAAATGTGCTTAAAATGGTGGTAAATAAATAAATAACTCGAACGTCAAATATTTTGCAGACTCGAAGACAAGATGGCAAAAATGCTTTGTTGAAATTAAAACGTTTTATATGTAAATTGTTAAGCACCTGTTTTATGATTATTTTTTCTCATACTTATTAAAATTCGAATCGAATTGGAGAAAAATAAAAATTAATTACGATTTACATATAAACGACTTTTGGCTACTTGTGATATGTCCTTTTTATGGTGATCTCATAAAATAGGGTATCGGGATCAGACCGATCCTGGCTTCGATTTTTTTCCGTTTTGTATTAGATTAATTGATATTTTCATGCGTGTCGAATCTTACATGGATTTACATAAAAAATGTAATTTATATTCATTATTACGTTTCTCACGGAGTCTTCTAAAAGAAACTTAACTCTTATCGAAAACGTATTTGAATTAATAGACAATGGACAGACTTTCTCAATATATGGTTTCAATTCAAAAAAAAATTTTTTTTCAATAATTTTAAAGAGTTAGATAGTGACACGAAATTAGTTCCAAAAATAATATCAAAATTTAAATATACTATTGATCCGTATACTTCCGATATACTTTGTATGTTCCGTAAAAATGCATCAAATACTTGTTTCAGTTTGAGAATCTTGGGTTTTTCTAGTTGAAAAAGTCATTAAGGATAGATAAGCCGTTCAAAATGGATTTCACCGTTCGGATTGTGTCGCCGCGTCTCAACGAAACTGCGCCTACAAAATGTTTCCAATATCTTTATAAAATTTTAAAAGCGGAACTTTATCTTAAGTGCTAAAAAATATATCGGTTGTAAAAAAAAACGAAAACGCCGATCGAATTTCAATTTTTCACCCGAAACAAATTTACGTGTAAATTTCCAGAAACGAACGCGCGACAACACGATTCCGATAAGAGCTTAAACACATAGAAAAGATATAAAACTCGCAATCAAGAACCGAAAGGTCTCACCTCGGAAATACTAATAAAATAAAAAAATAACACACGAAAATACATTTTTCCCAAATAAAACATTATGTCTCTGAATTACAAACGTAAAAAACTTCAGCGCACGTTCAAAAAGTGAGCCAAAAATTTATAGCAAATCCGTCAGACGCAGAGCGTTGCCCACGCGGAAAAAATACTAGTTTGCCATTTGATATTCTTTATTTGTAGGATTTTTTCTTGCGATTTTTTCCATCGGGCATGTCACACGCATATCGCATAGTGCTAATTGATATCAATTTAGTGCCGGCGCGTAAAAATGTCAGCTGTGGAAGTGCTAAAGTGACTCCTTACAACAGTGTCACTGACATCATGGAATTTGCCTGGCGTCCGTGGACGTCGATCGCCGCCGATAAAACAGAAAATCAATTGCTCATAAAAAAATACCGAATGGTCTCTTAACAAATGTTCTCGTAAATATGGAACGCGTCTCCATTATGTCGATTGTAAAACGCACGCTTTATGTGAAAATCGATGCATATTGACGGCGTTTAGGAAGTTACGATTGCGAAATTTCGCTGCAATGTGAAGTGCGATCTTGAAATTAAAAGTGGAATGCGAACCTTGAAAGTTAAATTGTGGTCTTGTAATGAGTCATGTTTGATATTTGTATTTGATCGGTACATTTAAAAAAAAATCAATGATGCATACAAATTGCTGATTTCAGTTGACAATCTTGAATTTTTATTTCATAATTAAGCCCAATTACCAAAATGATAATTAACCATTCGAGCTTCTTTCGCGACAACAATGAAACGATAATTCGACGGTTCGACATTTTAGCGCTTTACACATAAGCCGCTTTGCGTACCGGTTTAGCTCGTATTAAATTTTCCATACAATATATCAGATATTATTACGAACATACACACGTAGCACATCTCTGGAGAGTTTTACGCGTCCGTATTATTATGAGATTAGTTATGCTTACTAGTTATGCAAATCGATTTCGTGTAGCCGGAGAAAACAAACACTTTTCGACGCTCGAATTTCCTATCGGATGGACAAAAAATCAATGGCCCGCCCTAATTATCGATTTCGAACTTAATCGATATCGGACAGAAGGAATCTCGTTTTAATTATAACCGAGTGACTCGATAATTTATCGTTAAATATTTCGACCGTACAAGAATGGCATTGTCGATGAAGATACGTTACCGTCTTTTCACTCTCGGTCATATTTCGAATGTTTTACGACGGTCATTGTCAAAATGTTTTTGTTCGGCTTGTACAAAAATGTTCCCATCGATTATATAATTTGAAAATTATCTTTGAAATAATCTAAATTCGGCACAAAACGTGCACTCGATGATGTCATACTATCAAACAATCGAAACCAACCTTGAAAAATCTGATGCAAAAACCAAACCGTCCAATTGAACCTATAGAAAAATTTAACAAATAAAAAAAATAATAATTGACAATTATATAAGTTAATCGATAATACAGAAAGTAAAATTTCATCGAAACACAACACGTACAGAGAAGCAGAAGGTCGTTTTATTCGTCCGAGGACAACCTCCAGGGATAGAGGTCCTTGATTTATGACTCCTGGCGGCTTTGGCCTGCGTTAAATAATTCCAATAAATTTATGTATAATCGTTTCAAAGCTTCCTTCGTCCCGGCGAGCCTTCGTCGTATTCTTTTTTATTATATTTATAATGCGACACGTCGTTAAATTTGCGCCGAATTTATTATATATATCCCGGCCAACGTGTGGGTACGTGCGCAAGGTGCTTTACGATCATTTTATGCCTTTTTTAAATAAATGTTTTAAATGCGTTATTTATGTGTCGTCGAATTTTTCGCACCGAAAGAGTGCCGAAGTTTTGACCGTCGCAGATGCAAAGGGTCGCATTGTTTGTGCGAGTGTTGAAATATTACTTCGAATTTTCGTTTTGTAAGATCGAATTTTTACAATGGTCCTACTCGACAAATTGATGATTTTTTTATTTTATTTTGTAGTTTTGAAGTATTTCTTCAAAAAAAAAGCGCAATGAATTTGCAAGTACAGTAGAATGTCATTAATCTGGCACTATTAAAACTAGAGGATGCAGGATTATTGGAATGTTCGGATTACTGGATTATATATTTTCTCTCCACTATCTGACTTCTTTAAAATGTCCATTTTATCTTTCAAAGTTAGAGTCTTGTGTTTCCGTTTATTTGACATTTTTAACTACACTATTCTCACTTGAAAACAGCAGGTAAATACGTACGCACGTGCATGTGATAAGTTTTGTGATTAGACTACTAGACGACGACGGAGCGCATACGCGTAGAGAGGAGCGAGGAAGGCGCAGGCGTAGGGTGCCGGATTATTGGACGTATCGGTCTATTGAAGTGCCAGATTAGTGAGATTCTACTGTATATTTTGAGTTATTGAACTCGAATTCGAGTCACTTGAATGTCAACCTAATATGTACCTGACTTCGAATTTATTGATCGTCAATATTATTTAAAACGTAATAAACTTTAATATCATTTTAAACATATCGATCGTTAAAAATATTAATTTGTTATTTTTGCATTGCAAAACGAACTTCCGAATGTTCAATAAAATAAACATTATGGCCACACCTAACGTTTCGAAATCAATTTCGTGCAATAATTAAAATCGATTTTTATAACAATACTTAATATTTACGACGTCGTTCGCTCACATGTTCTTAATTAATTTTAATACGACCATTATACAGCTTTTAAAAGTGATCGCGTTTTTTATGGTACGCGAAATTGATAAAGTTTCGTGCATACTATGTTATCGGAGAATTTCGTATTGAGTATGTATTATTTGTTAATCGAATTATTTTGATTCATTCAACATTCCAAGACATAAAAAACGATAATTTCTTATTGAAAAAATATTATTAGTTTCAACAAAGACCTATTATGTTGCCATAGAAAAGTATAACGCAAAGCTTATCCGCAACATGAAACGTTCTAATTTAAACTCACGTCCAGCCAATTCTAAATGGCAACTAAAGACCCTTCGAGGCTTATACAAGACAATCTATATACAATTTACCACAATAATAATATGTACAGTTTATTATCGTTGCGCAATGGACGTCACATAAACCGAACCCACTCACTTCTCTATATAACTAGAAAGAACGGTTGCAATCTGCATAAAACAACTAATTGCTCTTAAACGGAGTATTTTTATTAGCCTTGAACCTTTTTTTTAATTAATAATAGCCATTTTATGATCTCGATAAGATTTAATGATATGAATGAATAGTCTGTTCTATGCGATTTGAATTATTATTTTTTACAGATATCATATTGTGATCAACAAATTCATATATCATTTTAATAAGTTGAAAACATAACTTTGTCGAACCGGTTTTTATTATTCGTTAAGATATTTATATTTGAGCCTGAAAAGGTGAATCAAATGAAATTACTTAAGAATAGATTATTTCAGTACATGTTATATTACATTAATCTTCATGAAAATAATAAGTATTTTTTTTATTATTTTAAAAATAATTTATCGAAAAATTAGTATTAAAGAGGGTTAATTCTTTCAACATGGATGACCGCTACAGCGGTCATAGCCGAAAAATCTAAAGAATCTAAAAACTATAAGAAATATTATGTCATTATTTAAAAAAAAATACTATAAATAGGAATATTTGGTTACTAGAAAAAAATATTACGATTCATATTTATAATCTAAAATTCAACTACAGGCATAACTAATTCTTCGTCGCGGGTAAAGGATTGTAATTAGGGATGTCAGATTTACCGAAAATTTCATTTACAGGTAATCCGGTAAAAAAAATTTAAATACTGGTAAGTTACATTTTGAAAAAAAATAACGAGAAGCCAAAAATATTTTCTAAATCTTTCCTAAAAAAACAACTTTTTCAAAAATTCAGAGTATTTTTTTTAAAAAACAACACTTCAAAAATTTTCGAATAAAACCTGTTTTTATTTACCGGTAAATTAATGAACTATTTTTGTTTCATTTACCAATAAACCAGTAAATCGGTTTTCCGGTAATGACATCCCTAGGTAGTATATTATGATTATAAATATTATAATAATTTTTGAAATTATTCCATGAAAATTTATTTGCGACTAACTTTATACACTAAAAAATCTCTAGATAAATGGAAACGCTCACAAATTTCAATACAAATTCAAACAAAAACACTTTTAATACAAATATAGCACAAATTTTAAAAAATCAAATAGAACCACATCGATTATTTACCGAAACATTTCCATCCAACATTCAACATCATACAAACCCGACATCAAAACCCAAACGAAGCCACGTCCAGCTCAACCCAACGTTCGTACCATCGATTAACCCGAACCACGCGCAGCAACAGCAACAACAACCACACTCGGACGTCCCACACCACAATATATTACAATATAAACTATTCATTATTAACAATCGCCGAATATTCGTACAAAACGGCCGCGTCGAATGGCATTCGTTCCACGGCGCGTCCCATAAATAATGCGCGGTAGCAAAGGCAATTCACGCCGTCGGCTTCGGCGGTTAAACGCGTTAATTAAAAACTTGTGCCCCGTTTTATTGTTGTTTCATAGGCGCAATTATAAAATTATGGCACGTAATTGGGACGAGAGGCGAGGCTGCGTAGGCCTCTGTTGTTCGGTGGCCCTAAATATCGGCAGGTATTCGCTGCAGTCTGGTCGATATTGAAATTTTATTGAGTCTACTTGTATTGGATTGGTATTGAGTGTTCTTTTTGATATTTCAATAGATTGGGGAATAGATTTAAAAATTCAAACGATTCGTTCATGCTTTGCATGCGAGGTATTTAAAATGTTTCTGGCATAAAAAAATTCAAAATATTTTTCGGTTTGAATAATTAGTCAAATTTCGAGGTAAATTGGAAATCTCTGTCTCAGAAGCACGTTGAAATCGAAATTAATTACTACTTGAGAAGAAAAAAATCAGTAAAGGCCGCCTATGTAGAAATCACTTGTAATTCGATAAAAAAAATCTATTCATCCTTTAGAAATCGTCACTTTTTTCTTTTCTGTGAATTAAATCTAATGATTCAAAATCTGTAGTCAATATTCGAGTATTTAAATTAAATAATGTACATATTCAAAGCACTTATTATATGATTTTAATTTTACTTCAGAAGATTAATACTCGTACAACGTAACATCAAAAGATTATATCTTCGATACCCATCAAAAATATACATAGCTCGATTATATTTTTTATTACAAATTCTTCAATATAAATTCGAAAAATCCTTTGTTAATGTTACAATAATAAAGGAATACAAAGAACGTCATATTTATTTTGGCAATTTTACTCAGATTATAAATACGAATACCTGCATAAAGTTGGGCAAATCTACGCCCATAAAGCGATAACTCGGATTTGCATTTTATTGCCTACCATTAAAGTACCGCGAACCCATAAAATAATCAACGTCTTTATATGATATATTAATTTAATTATGGTAGAGAATCTTTTTATTTAATAAACAACGCCTCGGAACGAACGGAATATGTTTATTGCTGTGTAAATATTTTTTTGAATTATTAACGTGCATAAACATTCTTGGATTTATTTAAATTAAAGTATTAACTAGATGTGTCGAGTCAA
The DNA here is from genome assembly GCA_028571205.2 of Hydropsyche betteni. NCBI lineage: Eukaryota > Metazoa > Arthropoda > Insecta > Trichoptera > Hydropsychidae > Hydropsyche > Hydropsyche betteni. The sequence continues at coordinate 2,175,948 of JAOXNN020000086.1, forward strand.
ATTTAAAACCATATTAAAATTCTCTTGAATCTTCATGTGTTATTTTTTTCACTATGATTTAATAGATTTTTGTATTATAAGATATTTGCATGATAACGTCGCAAATTTATGATGCCAAAAAAAACATCATTTTTTCATGTTCATCGAAAATGCATAATAAATAGCATATTGACAACTTTAAGATCAAATCTACACAAGTTTATTATTGAAAATAGTTTTTATCAAAAATTAAGAATCGAAAAAAAACCACAATCATTTTTAAATTTGCAAACATGAAAACGATTTTTCAGTGTCATTTCGTATTCGAATTATATAAATAAATATTCAACCATTTGCAGTTATGCAAATACATAAATTTTCCTCGTTTTAGAATTAATTAATCACGAATCCAAAAAAAACTGAAAATATTTATTTTTTCAACTAAATTCATTGATAATATACAATTGTAATCATATTCAGTCTATTTCATTGTAAAGCAATTCTGCAAATGATAATTTCATAATTTTTATCTAGAATTTCCGTTGATTTTTCGTGATATATAATGGATTTTATATGGCAAAAATTATTTTTAAATATTTTTCAAACAATTCCAATACACAATACATATATATTCGCATTATTGTAAAAGCGAACACGCTCATGCAAAAATCACCAGAAGGTGAACGAGGAAAAGAAGGAAACGCCGCTCCGCGTACGCATATTACGTATCGGGAACGCAAAGGGAATTTCTAATAATATGCGGACGGGAACACGCCCAACACACACACACAATATGATATAATATAATATAGGGAGAGGAAAACGTTGAAGCGCAATTCATAAGCTCGTTTTTCACGGGACGGTCGTAAAGCACACCAGCGCCGAAGAAGGCAATAAAAGATGGCCCGCGCCGATCTCGGCCAACCACCTACCCCTAAAATTCCTCCCACCACCCCCCCCGGTTTCGGTGATTTATTCGGAACAAACGGCTGAAAGTGCCGGTGGAGCCTTCGGATCATTACCAGGCAGAACCTCTCTATCTCATTAGACGTCGAACGAACGGGCGTTTCGGCTTTCGACCCATATCTTGTGTGTGCGTGGTTCTGGGAGGTTTAAAGTAGGTGTTCTTGTTTTGGGTTTAGAGATGGTTGCTTGTTCTTGATATTTTATTGCCTTAGTCATGAAAATTGTGTAAATATTTGTGAAAGTGAGTGACGCATTCAGTGTGATTCATTTATATTATACGGCAATCGAGAAACTAAATGAAATAGTATCGTAAAAATTAATGATTATAAGATGTTGAAAATCAATTTAACTGAAGAATAAATATAGAAATTATTTATTCAAATAAATACTATAAATTTTATGAAATCTTATTTTATTTTCAAAATAGAAAATCTATCACAGTAAATAATTTCTCAATTACAATTCCTATCGCCTCGCGAAAGGGTAATATTTTAAAGAATCTAACGATAATCTGAGTTCTTTTTAAAACATTTGACAGATTTATACGATCATATTAAAAGTCTAATATGCGAAAATTCATCGCGGCATTATCGAACGTGAAATACGTTTATTGAAGTCGGGGGATACGACCGAACTTGCGAACTGCCGAAACGAAAGATTTCCAGACTCTCCTTTTTCCTTAGCGGGGAAAACTCGCCCGAGATTCGGCGAGATTTCTCAAGAAAAGTTCCCGCACACACTCCGGTTGCATGATGAACGCATGAAGAAATTTTGAAGATTTTTCTCTTGGCGAAGTTCGACCATACTTCAGGGCCCAAATGAGGCGTGAAATGCCCCTCAGGCTGTATTTCACGCCGCGACCAAACGACCGCTCCTCATCCTCTCCAGTGTTAGACACCCTTCTTAGAAGGCCCCTGCTCCTGCTGAAGCTCGGGTTGGCGAATTAACATGCGAAACGCGACGCGCCATGGTCATTTTCCGTATTATTTTCCATATTATTCGGCGAGGGGTAAAAACGCGGCCGTATTCAAACAGGCGAACTTCCCGGCTCGATTTTCCGCCTTTTTTTCCCTCAGCGAAGCCCCGCTGCGTTGCGTGACGCTTATACGTAATTTTATACGGCGAAAACGTTTAATAATTGAATGTGTACAAATAATTGACTGTGTACGATTTTGTCACGACTTTGCCGTTAACGATCGAAGCAAAAGAATAGAAGAATTAGCGAGGGCATTCTGGAGATTGCAGCGACTAATGAACGCAATTAGCACAAAACCACTACACACTACGACTAAACAGGGAACATAAAAGCCGACCGAGGGTGCGAGCAATTCCCTCATACACGGGCTTATCCCTGCCGGGAAAACCAAAGGATCACGGAGGCGGAGGATGAGAGCCTAACAGAGCCGGTTGCAGCTTCACAAAACCACCCCGCCGGAATTGCCGTGGAGCTTTTCAGTGCTGGCTGCATTCCGCCCCGATGCAATAAGCGGAGGGAAAACCCAGACAAGAGACCCTGATTGGTTTAGTTAACAGACTGGGACTGTTTTTGATCTGGCGCGGACGTGACCAGAATCGGCCGGAGCGGCTCGCTTTCGACTTTCTTTATGTACCCTTTTTATTTCTTGGTCAGATTCTGTCTCTGTTCCCTCCGGCTTGGACCGTCTCGGTGGTTTGGGGACGCGAGCTCGGACGCGTCTCGTATATTGATTCAATGGGAGATAGCTGGGGTGGGACTTTGCGGATATCCACCCGCTGGAGTATCCATCTTCGTCTATGATCGCGTCAAAAGGCGGTGAAAAACATACGGGGCTGGCCGTTCCCATCAATATCCCTGCCAGATGTCGCTTCCGCGCAGTTTGATGATTTTTCGCTCAAATTGATAAAAAGGGAACGTTCGCTCGTTCGTGTGATAGTTGAATCGATAAAAAATTATTATTGTTAGTTCTGAACGTAAATGTTGCTGAAATAAAACAATTTTTGAAGATTAATCGTTTGAGTGTGGAAAAAACTATCGCTTGTTATTCTATAATATTATATGGGGGATACTTTCTTTTTATTGTTTAAGTTTTGGCCTAGCCAATGATCAGTAAAAAGTCCGTAGAAATTTTTGAAATATCTAATGATATTTATGGCATTTTTCACTGTACAAATTTTGTAACAATAATAACGCGACCGCGACGACCAAAGATACTTGTAATGTCTACGAGAGATGTAGTTTACGTTAGAACTACTCAGTTTCAGTTTTTTTTTAATTTAAATCTAGGGATTTTCCGTTAACTGATAAACACGATGATGACATGTTACTAGCCACAATTAATCCTGATCTACGTCAAAGTATCAAAGATATCGTGTTAAATATAGAAATCAACGATACAAAAAATGCGTTATCTGCATTGTATTGGTTTGGTTTCAAAATACGATATTTGGTTAAAAAAAAAGTTCAAACTTTTGCATTAACCTAATATATTTCATAAGATGATTCAATAATGACTGAACTCTAAATATATTTACTATTTATTAATTTTTTATTATACACGATACTTTGGCCAAATTAAACAATTTCTCACAGTCTGAAATTATTTATTTCTCTTCTTTGATCTTCATATTTCATATGCACGCCCGTTGAGATGAAACAAATTCCGTAATACATAGTTGGCACGGAAACTTCCAAACACATTTAAAATTCAATCCAACGATCATTAATTCAACGATAGATTACAGATCTATGCTGAACAATCGAAAGACGCGAATTTCCTTTCAGCGCGCCATTTGCACCACGCGCACGATCCGCGTACGGGAAAACGCCATAAAGTTGCACGCGTGCCGCATCATTATTCATCCGTATGCAATTTTTTGCATGGAATGCATGCAGGTGCATCTCTATACATACATTGCGTAATATAATACAGAATATCACACGATTCGATTCGTGGAAATCCGGCAGATTAATCGGCGAAATCGCGTGACTAAGCTGTGCGTATTTTCGATGAATTTTGAGTTGTCGATCGATGCGTGTTCCATTTTAGTTTTTTGTAATTATTTTGGTTTCGATTATTTTCGATCGATAGCTGAATGTCAAACACTGAATGGTTTTGAATACTAGTTTCCGGGTCGTTACGCTAACTACTGACTAGATAAAAATTGATAATTATAAATTTTACGTTCATAAATATTCATCGGGACATAAATTGTCTGACGTTTTCGGTCGATTCGTATCCTTACATGATTGTGTGCAAAAATTTTCGTTGTATTATTCAGTGCTCTGTACAATTTGTGAAGTTTCTCAATCTTTAAAAAAAGGATCAGATACTTCATGATTTTTTTAAAATTAAACTGCATTTTATTCAAACTGTAGATAGATCGATATATTTTGTTTTCGTGCTATTACTTTGAAATTATTTTGAACGGAATGATTTCAGTACTAAATTACTTATTGCCAGATATAACTTTTGAAGAAATTTTAAAAATCCGAGAGCTCAAATTCACTCTTTTATCCAAAATCACGAGCCACAGATTTGAAAACGTTTCCGTATTTGGTCTCGCACACACTAATGACTCGTGGAAACGTGTAATTTTTGTGCCGCAACGATAGACACATCCAATTTTTTTTCACGGCATAAATCATTTTATGAATCTATTTAGCGTTCGGATTCGTAGTTTCGAATTCATAATTTAATATCGAGGCGTCGCTGCAGTATTTCAAATTGTCGAATAGAAATTCCCTACCGCAGTAAGAGCTCCACTATTTCTAGATTACTGAACGATAATAAAATGTCTCGGAAACAAACGTATCCTATAAAACTAGCACATTTTCAGTCGTTAAATAAATATTTATTTTGTCTAGAAACTATCAGCATTTCGACGATATGAGAACTTTTAGAGTGTCTATAATTATCGCTTTTATGGACGAATGCTAAAACCGTATAAAAAATAACTTAATATAATTAGATAAAAGCAGATAGTATTAATCGATATTGTCATAAAATACGCTTGTCGTTCGAGTGCAAATTTTTGCTGCTGGTCTTTAAAATTTTGCTGTCGAATCACTCCGATAGTTCGATCGTTAATTTATTCAAGTTCAAAAGAACTCGTATAACTAGTTTCGTTTCACGACTGAAAAAAAAGTTAAATAAATATTTTGCTATCGTATGCATTGCGAATCAATTTTCATCGAATGTCTTCGGTAATTTGAAATATTTAAATGTCGGTATACCGTTCCATTTTATCCGGGAGCTTTGCACTTCGTTTCACGGTCCGTGATTTTGTCCAAATTGTCAAAAATATGTCACTAACCTTTGCTTAAGTTTGACATTAAAATAAAAACCTTGGTTTTTCCTAGTATGTCAACATAATAAATCTAAAAACCAGCATAATGCAACTGTGGTCAATAACTGTCAATGCGCAATTTATTTAAACATTTACAATGCGGAAAATATCGTATTTCCAAACACACTTCATTCATTCACCATCGAACTATTGAACGCATACAACACCCACACATTTTCTACGAAAATTTCAAATCGAATCCACATACAAATAATTGAAAACCCACATAAAAAAGCAGCTATTTCGGCACGACAAGAAACCCTTGCACGTCTCCCATCCATCCGATCCGGAAAACTCGTTTACGGCTCTGTGGGGAAAATTGGAAATCTGGCGAAGCACCCTGCATTATAACCACCACAGTTCCCCGTTTTTCGGATGATGTGTTTCGCCGGCTCGAACTGGGCGCACTCTAACCCAGATACATCCCTTAACCCAGATCCCGTGTATCGATTCCGGGACACTTGCGTGTGTGTTCCCGATGGTGTGTGTGCCTCTCGCTCCTGCTTAGGTGGAACGGTTTGTTGGAAAGGTCCCGAAATATGTGTTTTTGTGTGCGAGTTGTGTATGGGAGTGTAAGGAAGTGAGTCGAATTGGGATCCCGCGGGAAGAGAAGAGTTTCGCAAGGAAAATCGATATGGATGTGTTCGATTGGGGGTTTTTTGAGGTGGGAAATTCAAGGTTAGATTTTTATGTGGGAATACATCTTGATGATGGATTTTTAGTTATTTTATATAAATGTGTTATTGGTTGACAAATTTCTTTACGAAATTTTATTTGAATCGTGAACAGTGCGATACATCTGTTATTACACACATTTTCGATCAACCTATAATAATATAACAGAAAAACAAACTTTTACCGAATTAATAAAAATGGTGAGGAAAAAAGTTCATTCATAACGTCACGAATTCGTGACCAACTTTTATATTTATCTTAGGACAAATTAAAATTACATCAATTTGTTTTCGGAATATGTAGTTAGCGTTTTCTCGCTACTTTCGCTGTCTTAAAATAGATCGACCAAAATTAGCAACGGCGTACAAAGTCCTGTGTAAAACTTCGAAATGCGCGACACCCGTTAAAAGTGTATATAAATTTCAGGGTGTACGTACACGGTGCTTTCAGTTTAATTATACATTCATGAGCGCGTTTAAACGCAGCACTGAAATTGTCAAAGAATCCCGCTTCACAATGCATACACATTAAAAATAAACACAAGCACAGAAAGCGAGCTTTTGTTTGTCGAAACGTGACGCTCCTGTTCCACGTTTTCTTCCACTTTTCTTTTTTCGAACATTTTTCCACCCTTCGGTCCCTTCCCAAAGTCCTTTCTTCGACCTCCTTTTATACTACGGGAGTACTTTTTTTTAGCAAATTTAACCCATTTGTTCGTCGAGATTCCCGACGTAACGGATTTCCTCCACTTAATTAAATGTTTGCGCTTCAAATAAATGTTTCACTTTCTTTCTACGAACCTCGAGCAATTTTCTCTTTGTCCGAGAACTCCTGCCACCCACACAGGACTTGCCCCATTCCAGAGGACCTCAACTGCTGTATTTTCCTCCTCTGGATTGACAGTGGGTTCTTCTATTGACGCAGACACTCTTCCCTTTCCCGAGGGATCGCGGATCTATAACGTGAGAAGGTTTCGTGCGAACGGCCATTATTTTCCGTTAAATGCGCATTAAAAGGGCTATATTCGAAGGATATATCTTAAAGGATGTTCCCGGAACGTATGGCAAGGGTCTATTTCAGACGATCGGTGGTGAACGATTGACAAATCAAACACGTACGAGCCCTCCGGTACGTGTGTGCATTGAATTATTTACACAGGCCGCGATACGTCTTTATTGATATATCTAATAAGTTAAATACATCCCGTGGACGTATCGTGTGTTTGAAGAAGTGAAAAAAGTCAACTGTTTACTCTGAAAAAATATAGGATATGAAAACAAAGTCGTAAGTAAGTGTTTATTAAAAATTGTGTATAGCTATGATCGTTTGAAATAGATTAAATATTGAGAATCAGAAGATTTTTCCGTGATTATTTAGTGAAGCATTTAAATAATATGTATTTCAAATTTTTCTATAAAGGATTGTTTGTTGAATTGTGTGTGCGAATTTCAAACTTTTTTTTTTAATTCGAATGCGTTAAAGCGATGAAATAAAGTTATTTGTTTTCGTATGGGACTCACGGGAATATGAATCGGGAAATAGTCGATATTTTACCGGCAAGGTGATTAATCTTTGTATATTTATTTGACCTCTCGTTCGTTTCCTCCACGGGGCTGTTGAAGTTTTCAAAAAAGAGAAAATACGCGATCATAAAATATAATACGGAAAGAAAATTAAAACAAAACACAATAAAAAAAAACATGAATCTATAATAAATTTATTCTATGTTGCTTAAACAACATAAAAAATGATTTCATTAATTTTCAAACATACTTTTAAAAAAAACAATTACGATTTTTTTATGAAAATTTACCGAAAATGAAAAAAACCCTTGAACAACAACAACATTCGATGCCGAATTTCCCGATTTTTCCCTCATTATTTTGCCCGGTTATTCCAAATTTTGGCCGTTCCGCGAAAAGTATGCGAGAGACTAATTAATGGCCAACTTATAAAAGGAGCCTTTTGAGCGGCAAGGGTTCACGACCAAATATTTGGGTTATTGTAATTCCTCGTGTTCGGCTCTTTCTTTCCACTCCGGATCAAAATTGGCGCGTCTGCTCGGCCCGTTTTAATTAAAATGCTCGTATTTTTTCCTTACGACGGTTCTTGTGTTATTTCGCTCTTCGGATTTATCTAATATCGCGTGCCTCGTAATTAAATTTAAATCTCGAATTTATCGCGATTCGATTGGTTCGAGTTATTTGCTCGACGATTATGTTCCTATTCGAGTAATTAATGAAATTATAATTAAATACGTCGTTTTTCGCGAAAAATCGATGAATTTTGTTTCGATATCGTTGTTAGTATATATATACTGCTTTGTATAATATTTCTTTCTCTTTTTTTATTACAAAAATATTTTTACTTGTTTGATAATTGAAAGGTTATTCAACAAAATAATGATATTGGATCACATTCATCTACTGACCATACTAGATATCGCTTAACGTTATTTATTGATGAAATAACAAAACTTAACCTTTGATTTTCCTTATGAACTCAAAAATTACATATTCTAATTCGATTTATTGGAATACATGCGATCCCGCAAGTTTTACATATTAATGAAATTATAATGTTGATATTTGTACTACTGAAAATTTATTTAAATAATTCTCAGCTCAATGTAATAAATCGACAATTTAATGAAGCTTTAAATATTCAACAAAGAAACCTTCAAATAATTTAAATCAAATCATTATTTAATTGACTGAAAATACAATAACTTTCATATATACGAAAACTAATAAGCTTCAAATTCTAATACCGATCTTTCACAAATAAAAAAAAATACACCCAATCCTCTTTTTACACGGTTCCGAAATAACACGGTTCAAGGAAAAAGAAACGATTTTATTTTTACACGATATTATTGTGCTAAAATTGTAAAATTCGGTGCAGGCTATATTATTATGATTATAATTATTAAACAAAAAAATTCTGTGTTTTTGATGACTTTATACGTACGAAATTTTTTTCACATTACACATTTTTTTATAAAGTACATTTGGATAGAAGTTCTATCCAAAAATACTGATGGAACCTATCTCACGTTTTTAAATGGTCACCATACATTGTTTTTACACGGTAGTCTCTGGAACGTATCCTTCGTGTAAAAAAAGGATTGCGTGTACATGAAAAAAATCCCATTCCAGTCAATATCAGAAACAATAACAATAAATGCAAAAGTAAACGTAGAGGCGTTTTATTGTCACAATTATCTCACAGAGCGAAGCCCTCCCGCGGTCATCCGACGACAATGCCAATAAAATCGTTGAAGAGATATTTTCGAAGGAACGAAACTTAGATTTTTCATAGATCGAACCACCAGATATTGATCCGAGTCCGGCTATAAACCTCGAGCCGGTACTAATTAAATTACGTATACACGTGTAATTAATGACAACAGGAGTCGCCGATAACAATCGAACCGTCGGAGAGGTTGCCGAACTCGGCCGTTTGGCTCATTTTGAAAGCTTTTGCCGCTCATTTCGATGGTTTATTTTTTCGAATTGCCTAATACGTAATTCGGCGTCTTCTGTCCGCGCGTTTCTCGACGACAATAAATTGTTGTGAAATATTTTAATTCGGCCGAAAGAGCGCCGCCCTCGTACATTATCGAATCTCTGCGGACGATCTTTTCCGTTTGCGTATTACAGAAATATTTTAATTGCCGTCGGCTGGGTCTGGTTTGTTTGTGTTATGTTTAAGAATATATCGCGTAATAATTTAAATTTGAAAATGTTGAAAAAATATCAAATTTTTCCACTCTTTCAAATTCATGTTTTGGTTCATTAAAAAAATTGAATCCAATATTAAATATATTGTATAATAACTTCGAACTGAAACAGCTTCATTTTAAATTTAATGAACATTTTGATCACAAAAATAAATTGTGCTCGAATTTTCATAATCTTTGCATCGTCAAAATTAAAACAAACAAACCAGATTGTACCGCAGCTCGTTCCCTTCGGACCTCACAAAACATCTAAAAAAAACATTTTTAAGGCATTCTGGTGGCTCCATAAAATTTCTCTTATCTGCATAACAGTATGAAAACAATCTCCACATTGTACACAAACTAACCATTACTCTTTTTTCTTAATGATGTCGATATTTCAACGTGTATTAATCTCGAACTCGGGCAACTCCCGTGCGTTTTTTACAAACTGCTTCCATTGTGTTCAATACATTGATTTCAGAAAGAAAAATCGCCTGATATTCCGAGTACGAAAATATTAATATTAATATTTCGAACTAACGAATGCATAAGAGTGCATGAAACGCTGCATTTATCTTTCGCTACCAAGGGCGAGCATGTAAAGTAATACGTACACCGGAGATTTGAGCCGAAAACGAAATAAAAACGTTCGAAAATTACTATGAAAGCATAACTCTCTTTGAAGTGGACATAAATTTCTTGTACAAATAACATTATTCATTCGAAATGACGCCATCGTTTTCATACGTTTCGCGAAACACGCTCATACGCGACTCGTCCTCAACGTATCCGAAATTAGTTACGCTTTCCAATACCCAAATACGCTTTTATCGATTCCGAATTATTTATTATGATTATGGTAATTGGATGTGTCAATTTATTATGCAAATCATCGCACAGCGCTTTATTTATACGAAGCGTTTGAGCGCGGCCGCCGTTTTTACACGTTCTCGCCGATAATTTAGATGTGAACGTTGTTTGCGTTCTGTTCGCATAAACACTTTGAAATTTTCGTTTCGTCAAACGATGATGTTAGATTTATCGCCAGTACGTGTGTTCGATATCAATTTCGAAAATGTCGACCGCAGAATGTTCCGCAAATGTACCACAAGTTAATTCGATACGATCGATGCATTAGCGGTTTCGCTCGTTCTCTCTACGTTTCCGACGAATTATATATTTTCAAATCAAATTTCGGTTAATTATCATTCAAAATTTAATTTTCAATTATCGTTCTAAAAAAAATATACTGCAAAATGAAATCGCGTCATGCAACCGCACAAAAAGCACGCATACGACGGACGCATCAATCACAACATTGTGAAGGTAAACGATGTATTATTTAACACGACAATAAAAAAGTACGCAAAAAGTAATAGTGCACTTTGAAATCGAGATCGAATTACTTTTGAGTTCGTAGGTGTCGGGTCTTCCCCGATGAATGGGGGTCTCGTAGAAAGTGCACCAAACTTGGAAGGTTTCGCTTCACGAATTTCCTCAGGCATCTCGTGTTTTTGCACCTCCCTTTAACGGGTTGGATTTCTCTTTACGTCATTCTATTTTTATTATGTTTTTAGCTTTTGGCATGTTTTGTTCGTATATGGGGAGATTTGGTTGATTTCGTTTTGAGTGTGGATGAAATTTGTGAAGAAAATGGTAGATCAATATTTTGAGAAGATGTTAATTAATAATTATCTGATTTTCTTGGGTTGTCAGATTTCGTTCAGCAATTTTGTTCGACAAGTTTTAAATTTTTATAAAAAATTCGATAATGATCTGTTGACATTTAAATATTTTTTTATCATATTATATAATATTTCGAAAAATACTCATACGATAAGAAAAACACGATAATTTAATTTAAAAGATACACATATTACGTATTTATTCAATCTATTATCGCGCTTAACACGTGTGACTTATGATGTTATGATGTTTATTATCACTATAACTATGCCTAGTTAAATCTTAAAATTATAATTTTATTATTTCCGTAGTAGATTTATTTTTTTAATTTATCAAAATTTAAAAAACTTAATTTTAAATTTAATTTTGGCTTTATGAACAAATTAATAAAATAAATATCCAAAACCTAATTATATCAAAAAATTTAAAATTACACATCATAGACTATAATAATGATGAGAATATTTCTTCTCGGGTGTATATTTTAAATATATAATTCAAAATGGTACAAAATCATGTGTATTTACCCTAAATCGAAGGGTTTTTCTCACGCACCTGCGATCGGTAGTGTTCATTGTGCGCCTCATACGAAACGTCATTCACGCGCGCGCTGTACAAACATGGCGCGACTCGTGTTTATAGGCACAACAACGAATTTTCAATTCAATGGAAGCCTCGATAAATGTACGAATACAAAAACCTACGAATAATAGCTGCCCCGGTATCCAGTTACGCGGTTTGATTTAAAATAATAGAGGGAAAGCGAACGGATTTCAAATCGGGACTTCGATTTTTTTGAATATTCGCACGATACGATTATTGTTGTTTAAACATGTTTTTGCAATATTCGAGACTTTTGTGAATAACAATGAATGTTAATTTCTTGGTTAAATGAAATTTCATTTTGGTTTTACGTATCATATTATATTACGATTTGTCTATTCATCGTATACGGTTGCAATTTAATGAATGAAAAGTTTCATGTTGCCCCGCGAACTACGGCACATCATGAATTATTTTTTAATTATCCATGCCTGTAAAACTTAAAATGAAATCTAATACGGCACTTAATTTGAAAAATGATAATCTTCTATGCGACATTATTTCAAAACTTTAGTATATCACAACGCTTATTCTTTTCCATTATGAGTCGAATCCTTTTTTTACTTGGTTCAAAGAATAAAAATTTATTTTTTACAGTTTTTTCAATTCAAACTGGTATAAAAATCAATAAATGTACATCATTACACCACATCAGTAAGATTCGCTGCAGCTCAGCATACAATTATAGATATTATATAAAAAAAATCGATGACAAAATTTTGCCATATCACACATTTTTATATGAAAGTTCTTTCCGAACATATTGATGGAACCCATCTCCGATTTTTATAAGGCCACCATACATTTTTTATACGTTAGTCTCTGAAACGTATCCCCCGTGCAAAAAGAGTACTGGACCCACCATCAAAAACGCCTCAACTTCCATTCAAAACCCCAATCCGAAAAAAGGTGGGGATAGACAACCATCCAGCGATCATTCGACGACGCATTAATCGTGTGAATATGTTAATGAAACGTTTCGCGTGGTGTTGTTATTGGTCGACGATTCGGCCGGATATTCGGGGCCACGGTCGTGGCCACGCCTCTGCTCCTCGACATTGCGTGGTATTTTCATACACGGACGAGTATGTGTGTTCAAAGTGGTCTTGCTCGGTTGAGCTTCTTCTTGGCGAGCCGTTGCAGTGTTGTACTGGCGGCCGTCGAAGGTGCTACTGGACGTTGAGGCTGTTAGGTGTTATATGAGAGTTGTAAACTTCGGCCGTGACCTGACCTTTATGGCTTGATCTTATATTGGGTTTTTTGTGGTTGTTTATTGGTACGGTATTGATTTGTGTTGCTGTCTGTCGAAGGATGTATTATTATATCGAAATTTCTCGTTTTGCTGTTGAATAATGTTTTTGAAATATAAAAAATTTATGTATGACACATGAAAATGATGTGTTTTCGCTTATTCATATGACCGTTTAGTAATCGAGGATCGGAAAACGTTTTTTAGTAAAGGGCAGATTGTAAAAGTTTGAGACTCGGCGGGCCGGACAGCAAATTCGAAGATTTTTATATGGGTAATTCTATTCAAATATCAATGAAGAAAAAGGCTCAAAATAAAAATAAAAAAAAAACTAAAATTAACCGATCTAAAATAGTTATTTGAAAATTGAAGTGTTAATTTCAATAAAATATTTTTATATGTAGGTAATATCAAGAAAATATGTAACAACAAAAGTCGCAGCAGGCAATATTTTTTCGTTTCTTATTGATTAAATCTATACTATTGATTACAACGTAAAATTTTCTAAAATACATAATTTTGGAGAATTCCAATTGAGGGTTTGACAGAAGCTCCTCAATTCTACAGTTAAATGGATTTAAAAATATGGAAATATTTCTTGCACTTGTATCAAAAGTTGGAAAACACTTTTGCAATTGCAGTTTAACAATATATGCATGTATCTTCTGCATTTTATTTTATTTTTTAAATATAAGAAATTCTAAATTATTTTTTTAAATATATTTTATTTTCATTTTTCTCATAAAACAAATATTGACCCGCGAACCGAATCAAAAAAAGACAGCGGGCCCGATTTGGCCCGCGGTACAAAGTTTACCTATACATTATTTAGTTTGTTAAGTTCCAAAGATACCGCAAATTCTGCACAAATGCGAAATATTTCATTTGACGAAAAAAAATATAATGTAATAAATTTGCGGTCTCGATTCAAAGAAAAGACTCCAATTACAGCGAGTAGTAAAACTAATTAGAACCGGCGCTATTGCGTGCATTCCAAAACGCCGCAACGTGCAGTCGCATTATTTCATCGCAATTTTACAATGTTGAAAAACATTCACGATAAATATATACAGATAATTGTGGTGCTTGACATCTGACAAGCACAAGGGCGGAGTACGTTCGCGTATTTCCACAATGAACCGAGGACAATGGACGAAAATCTCTCGCGCGTGAATGAAAAGCTCGAAGAATTTTTGTTTGTACAATAAAATAAATTATTTGTCGTCGCTCGCGCGGATCGATGTGGCTTTTCGGTTCGCGGAAATAAATTCGGGGGAAAAATCGCAGAATAGGAAAAATCCTCGGTGGAGCGTAGGCGGGAGAAAAATTATAACTCGCCCTCTACACACCGTCAAATTAATCTCGTTGGGAATCATTAAAAACGTTTCGAACGAATTGTTTGACTTGTTAAAAGGCTCTTTTTATTTGGGAATGGGGCGAAAACGAAAAGTTAATGGATCAAAAGTTAAATAATGAACGGACGGCACGATTTTATTCCGATAATCCCGTTACGTTTTGCGCTTCACAATAGATAAAAAAATATGTATAGAGAATCGGGAGGGAAAATTTGTACATAGACATTTTCTGGAGTCGAATCATACATATTTATAACGCTCGAGTGTAATTTGTACGTCGACGCGAATTTTAAACAATGAATAGACATAATTTGAAATAATTTTGCGGAAAATAACTTAAGTACCTACATATTACGTGTCCAGTTCTCCCTCTTCCGTTTTTTTTTCTATATGAAAATGCATTATTAGTGCAGCGGTTTTTTCATAGTTTCACACGAGCGAATATGCTTGCGTGCATCCGCATATAAAATGTCTAATTTCAAAATACGATATATTTATTTTAAATAAATTGATAGTAAATATAGTTTTCCCATAGTAGAACTATGTTGACAAACGTTTATTGAATGTCATTTAAATCGAAAATATGATATTTTTTATACGTAAAATATTCATGTATCTTTCATATTAATTTGTCAATTTAAAATATAATAATTTGATTCATATATCATATTGTTTTTGTACATGAATTTATTCGGACATAGAAACACAAATAAACCGCACTTTTAATAATCAAGATATCGTTTTTTGGAACAAACATACTTGCAACTTTCAACCCAATTAAATTGTCAATCATTATTCCCTCATATGATTTCCAATACTTCCCCCAATAAACCACATTCAAAAACCAAACAATTCCCACACAAAACTAATTCCGATCAAAAACATAACATAGGAAGCATTTAAAGCGATCGATCGATTCGAGTCAAAGTTGAAAAAATCCTCCAGTATTTAACTCGGACGACGATGATTTTGTAGGGCATCTTTCGCACGGGATCCTCGGATTATTATCGCCTTTGTAGGCCGCCATGAATGAATCTCGGGTTCACTGCACCAGATTCGTGCAAGACAATATTTTTGGTGACACATGTTACATATGAGACCGTGGGATCGCCGGTTCAATATTCGCGAATTCGATACGAAACGCACCTGACGTCCAAAATTGGCGAAAGTCGCGTGTTTAATTGAGCATAGGCCTTTGCAGAGATTTTCTTGGAATTCGCGTTGAAAAAAAATTGAATATGCGTGATGTTTTATCATAATTATTTCTTCGTGATTTGAATATAATGATATTGTTATCTTATTGAATTAACCGAGGAATTCAAAAAAAAAATACCGTATTACTTCACAGTAAAGCGGTGTATTCACATTATAGCAGCTCTTTACATATTGATTTTTTTCATGTTGTTATTCGAATTGCATTAAACAATTATTTAATAGCGTTCAAATATTGATTTTTCTCTTCACATTAAGTGTTCGAATATAAGTGCCTGCAATACAAAAATTTGATGCTAAACGCTGTTTATCTTGAGAGAGATCCAAAGTATTGTTTTAAGTTGTTAGCAAATATTTATAAATCGACTTATTCGCTAAAGACTAAATTTCATTGGAAATACATAAATGGTAATTATGCCGACTATTTACTTTACAACATATTTCACGTACGAATTTTTATAAACGATTTCATGAAATTATTTTTATTTTTAATAATTAACAATACACTTTCAAAAAAAATTTAACAATATATATTTTTATTGACGCACAATCCAGTAAAATAAAACGCTTTCACCCAACTACGTGAACGAAATCGCCTAAAACGCGAGAGAGACGTTTTCTGATTTCAAAGGAATAACGATTGCTCCAGTTTCACAGGAACACTGAATCCTTTAAATACAGGAATACCAAAAAAATAGTGGAAATTCCGAAAATATCGGACCCGAACCGCGATCGTATCGAATCGTCTCGCGGGGCAGAGGGCTTTCCCGCAGGCCTCCCTCGGGTGCCGTCGAAGCCTTCCCCGAAGAAAGTTGGCTGAAATAATTTCTCCGAGGTTCGACTGAGGATATATAAAGAGGAAATCTCCACGTCGAACCTTTTCACCTTTCCAACTGGGACGCCGCACCAATTGACGAGGAGTTTCAGTTGAGCCAGGCGCTCTGCTTTTGCCAGAATTCATTTTTAAAGTGGGTTTGTGGGTGAAACTTTATTTTTAGATACGTACTATAAAAATATACGTTTTCATTTGGAAAAAAATTTAAAATTGCTATGACATGTCAATGCTACTTTCGCCATATCAAGTCAAAATCTGCAACACCTATAATTACACCGAACCTCGTTCGGAAAAAACATCAAAAATAATCAAGATTGTAATATTTCCGTTATTGCAATATTTCGAAAGTAAAAATGCATATATTTTACAACAGTCACGCATTCTCATATGTGACCATCTGCTTTGTGGAGAGTGCACGTAGGACATAACGGAATACCCAACCGATAATTTCATAGGATGCATATAATTTATATACGAACACGTTTTTAATTCTTTCGCCGACTGTTGTCCTGTTGTGTCGCCACGCCCTTTTCGTGACCAGTGTTTAATTCAACCCTCGACGGAACTTACCAAAAAGGTGTCTGCAGTATTTTTACGCACCGCTTAACAAACACCTAGCGATGACATTCGTTATGCATATTCGCTATGTAACGTTTCAAAATCTCTATATTTCCATGAATCTCTAGAGATAAAAGCGCTCCGTGTTTCTGAGTTTTATCTTTTACACTGGAAGCACAATACGGGTTCATTTTTTATTTGATTTATCTTATCTGTATGCGTTCGTGGGTTCGAGTTGCATTACTGGTAACATTCCTCTTTTTATCAAAAGCGTACCAGATATTTCGTTTAGAAAAGATGTGTACTTCAATTATCCCACACACGGTCTACTCCTTATCTTGTACTCCAGATAGTGTCGCTTTAATTAACACAATATTGTGGACGTTTAATCTGTTTGAACAGCTAAATGGCTGTCTGCCTGTGTGCATATATATGTATAGGGCAGGTGGTCTGCACGTACAATATAAAGGGATCGAAATTTCACTTTCGTTTAATAATTACCGTTGTTGTGCCACCCTATTACACTATTGCAACCCCGTATTATCTCTCGTACGTTTTATAACTATAAATTACTTTCAAATTAAAAAAATATCGTATATCATACATTTTATCAGTTGTTTATAATCAGCTGTGTGATTGTGAAATACATGTGGGTTATATATACGTAAAATCAATATTTTCTTATAAGAAAATTAATTTCATATAAGATTCATGTAGCTGAAATTTTAATTTCAATATTCGATTCGTTGAAATAAAAGGCACATTACAGATTAACGGATTTCAGAAAAAAATCTTAATTTATTTCGACATGGTTTTCTATCTGCTGTCGGGGGAATTTCTAAATTTAATTCGATTCCATTGGGCATGGAGAAATAAAGAGGAACCGAAAACAAGTTCAACATCGAGGTAATAAGCAAGAACCTCCCTGGAATCGGATTGAATTTACAGAAGGACACAAAATCAATTCCGACGTCCAATTACCCAAAAGACCTTTAGGTTCACCGCGGAGCGGTAAACATTTTACGCAATTGCGACAACAGCCTCGGCAAATAACCTTTAGTTCGTCTATCTTTATTCCCGAAGGTGCGCCATTTTAATTTCGCCCATCGAAACGAATCTTACGAAATAAAATTACTTTCTCCTCCGTCCTTTTTTTATATCGCGAGATACGACACACATAAAATAAAATTTATCCCGTCCAATCCGTCACTATGGCACGTGCGCCCGAACGTCAGCCCGAAAACGAAAAGTTTTTATCCGTTTGTGGGTAATTTATTCATGAATTTTTCGCCTGGAGGTCGGATTAGCACTCACATTTACAGTTCCCGTGCAAAAAAAAAAAATGCCACGAGAAAGGTTGGATCAAATTTTATTTTGAGAAAAAACCGCGCGGCCGATTCCAACCCTTTACTCTTCGGTGAATATTTAACGCGCAGGCATATTTAAATATGAACGATACACTTTCAATGTTCCATTAAATAATACGAACATGAACCTTAAACGTTTTGTTTCGAAACCGGCCCAGTCATAACTATAGACTTGACGTGGCTATTGTTCCATTAGATCTGACCCCACAATAGAAATTATCTAATAATAGAGTTCACTTCTGATTCATCTCACCATGAACTTTCCACCTTTTACCCGACGAATTCCCATTCTGAAAAGCCTCCTATATACACACAAGAGGCCTATAAATCTCGATCGATACAATTGGGACGCAATTACGTCGCACTTTATTCAGAAGGCCAAGAAACGAAGACACTCCTGACTCCTCGCTGAAAGCGGACGACGGATCGCGTGACCGCCGCGAGATTTATGCAGTCCTCTCGTCCTTCCTGTTGCCGAGTTGACGTTGACGGTGTTGGTGATGGTGCCGATGGTGGTGATGGTGGTGGTGTTGGTGGAGTTTGCTTCGTCTTGTTGGAAGACAACCGGTCGGCTGCCGACGCTCGTCCGATTACAAGTCGCGGACTTCTCAATGGATAACTGGATAACGAATGCATCTCGAGTTCGATTTCAATTAACTGACATTAGTCGATCGTTTCGGATGTCGTTTACGTTTTCATTATGCGGAGGTGTTTTGAGTTGATTTTTAGTTATTTCTGGATATTTGAATAATGTATATGTTATGCTTCGTTTGCGTATAACATAAAAAATTTTGCGTCATATACGAATTACATATGTGGATAGGTACAAAAATGTTAATATTTTTCAAAACTATATAAGTTCATTTTCTAAAATTTGAAATTCTTTTTCATTGTCTTTTTTTCCAACTTACGTAACTTTAACCTTGTAGATAACAAAAACTAAAAAAAATAAACCCAACCTAACATAACCATTAACACTTCCATGAATATAAAAGGGTATAAAAATAAAGACAATTAAAAGCAAAAAAAAAAAAACATAAATAGAGCTCTTTTCCGCTGTGGCAATTTCACAACATATACCTTATCGGGAAAGGAACTAGTTGTTTATTATATCTATGTTACATTATTGAATGGTTTGGATATTGATTAGTTTTGATACTTACAATAAATTTTGTTATATACGCATTTATCGAATTCAATAATTAAACAAAACGTTAATTATGCAATATTGTAATTAAATTATTCGGTTATAAATTCTGGGAGCAAAGCAGCGTATATAATACGTACAATTTCCAATATATTTTATTACATGCAACCTTGAATAAATATGAAGCTTTGTAATAAATCATTTCATTATGCAAACTCATTCATTCACATAAAATACGAAGAGTGTAAAAAACAATAACGTATTTGATTTAATTTTAATTAGTCCGCTCGTAAAGCGGCGTAATACCGATTTAATAATCGTTTAATTAAAAAAAATCTTATACGCTACATCTGAACAAATATCAATCTACATATTTAAGACCGTAAAATCTTTAATATGAACACAATCGAGAACATTTATTATGATTTTCCCGCTTCGAAAATTCGTACGAGAATCCGATCAGAATCTGAATGGACGAGAAAACGAAGCATTTTTCTCGGCAATTAAAAAAACCCGAGTGACGCGACAAGTTTCCGAATTCGGACAAATATAAATTGAAAATAATTCCCGAGATTTATCTGAAATCGTTTCAGAAACACTAATTAAACATGTCAAAATCGAGCGTGATAAACCATCTTAACAACGGTTAATTACACTCGCACTCCCCATCCTCCTACGAAACGAGCAGATTAAAACGGCCAAAGCGAGTTGACTTTTTTATATTTATTTGCCGATTTCGTTAAGAAACGAATAGAGAATCGACCGCTTACGTCTTTCAATCGTCATTCACGCGTTTAAATTCCCAAACGAAATATCGTTAAACCTTCGATCGACTTCGTAAAAACGATGCTTTTTTATACCATGGAACGATCGAATATGGATTTTATTTTTTCAAAACCATATCTACACACTCTCGGCTTGCATATTTTATAAAAAAAACATGCATCGTTTCCGAAAACATGGTATAATATTTTGAATATGCCGTCGCAAGGTTCGAGTGCGTCTTGTTCGGGTGTCGTACGGGCGAGTGGGCACTCGGCCGCGCCAAAGTGGCATGGCGTGTCAACACGGTAGCAGAAACTGGTCTTCTTCTTCTCGTGCTTCTCTTCTTATGCTTCATGTGTTGGCGCAATCGCTTCTACACTTGCTTCGACAGGAAATGGTAAATAAATACGTTCGAGTATGAAGTAAAGCGGGGACCAGTTCGCCTCGCAGGAACGCACCGGCTCGAACTGTACGTGTAAAAGTAAGTGCTCGTTCTTGTGGCACTCGGCCGCTCGAATTCTCAAACTTTGCCAGTTTTAAATTAATCCCGAGAAAGTTTGCGAGAGTTCGGCGAGAGGACGGAAAAAGCGTGAGAGTATGGATCGCATTTGAGGAATTTTCGCTGAATCGTTTTTTATTCGGGTCCTTTTTCGCTAGTGAAGAAAATTTTGTGTGCTGATAAAAAACGGTGATTAATTTAAATTTTTTTTCGTAAGCTCAAAGTAAATTATAAACCTCATATGTTTCTACATAATATCGATAAATAAAAAAAAGTTATGGGAAATAAATAAATTAAAGTACTTTCTTAATTAATTCATTGCTTATAATACAAATATTCATGCTTAATTGATTTTGCGCTGTTATTGGAAGCGTTATTAACAAACAGTTTATGATTTTTAGAAATCCAATTGGACCCATATAAAAATAATTTACCTAAATAGAGATTGGGCACGCATGAGCCTAGTTAAACTGAATATTTTCATTGCACGATTTACGAACACTCAAATTTGAATTCACAAATAAAAAACAATATTCAAATACGAACTTCAGCATCAAGTGAACAAGATTTCTTATACGATTCAAGGAAACTCTTGACTTACGTTAGAAGAGCGTAGAGTGAAAATTTCGTTTTAGCAAACGTGCAAATATTTACACGATAAACTCTTACATTTTACATGCTGCGATCAATACAAATATTTATTGAATACGTCAAAAATCGAAAATTAACTCATTCGGAACATAAAACGAACTTCGATAAAAGCAATCGGCACCGCTTGGAATCTATTAAACGGTACCAGCCAAGAATCCGAGCTAAGGGAAAATACAGAAATGTTTACAGACGCACTCGAACATTCTCGAACCACGGATCGAGTGGTCAAGAACTAGGCACGTGTTAGTTACCCAGACGAAAGTATACGGTGAGTATCCCAAAATTAAAGCCTGAGGCTTGGTTTTTCGTCTGGAAGACACTCGAGATTGAGAATCGCAGCGTTTCTATTGTGCCCATATCCAGTTGGAAAACTTAAACGCTCAAGTTTAATAGATTCTAAGTGGCGATATGGGGATTAGACTCATTTCTAGGATTAGTTCAAGTGAATATAGCGTAAGGAGCTTACGGTGCTGCAATGAATATTGTGATGGTAAAATGTCTAACGGCATGCAACGAAACGTATCGCACTATCCGTATTAAATACCGAATTTCCTTTATTCCATTGTTAATTTCATCA
>JAOXNN020000086.1:2198221-2221690 GCA_028571205.2 Hydropsyche betteni
TAACGGCATGCAACGAAACGTATCGCACTATCCGTATTAAATACCGAATTTCCTTTATTCCATTGTTAATTTCATCATGCTGAAATATCTCACAGAGATCTGATTTGAATAGATTTTCTAAATTGAAAATTTCTCATAGAGATCATTTTGAAACTTCTCATGACAGATTTATGTTTATTTAATAATATTTTTTCTCACAAATCTTAATTTTACTATTATAAGTAATGAAACGCGCTCACAATCACATTTCTATAAAAATTGAACCAACACTTATTGTTGCAGAACTAATATAGGTGTGCGTGTAAAGTACGAGCATTACACTTCTATATTTCACCGTCAATTACGCAGAACTAAATTCACGATCAAAATGCATAACGAATTCTAAACGATTCATCTTATGTAGGTCTTTGTTCAATTCTTCACAGCTTAATTTATACTTCGCACGCGCATTTCGAAATGCAGCTACCTCACAAAAACTAGGCCAAATGCACCTGCCCAAATCGCCAAAAATTCCACGAAAACGTATTATATAAAAATTGACATCTTCTCTCGTTTCTGTCTTCGATGTCCATCAAACAAAAGATCACCCGTCGCGCTAACTATACGACGAGTCCTCATTCTATAGTTTTTCAATTGATTTACGATTGGGACGCATCCTTGGCACACTGAACTGCAATACATTCGGTAGTCCCATTGGACAATATAATAAACAATACACCAAAAAGGAACAGGATGACATAATGACCCATTTCGACAAGAAACACAATGCCATCGCCATGTTTCTTCCATTGTGTTCGATTAGTTCTACCGAACATTGTGTCCGCCTATATAAAGGACAAGTTTCAAATTTCGTACTCTCTCCAATTACGTCTATTTTTCATTTTAATTGAACTAATTTTATTTAATACTTCATAATTTCTGGGTCATTTAGTAGTGTCGTAAACTCGAAAAATAAATATTTTTTTGATGTTTCCCATCGTAAAAGAACACACGTCGTCGCCTATGTGCCGACTATGTGGCCCCGAAGGCGTCACCGCAACCTTATTGTGCATTCATTTTTTTCATAAGTTCAGGTAAAAAATGCGTACATGTATAACTCGGGTACCATATTCCGAGAGGCGGTCTATCTACCTGTCCCATCTTAATGTCTCCCGTAGAAAAGTCTCGCATATGTACTTCACATATGCGACTAATGTTGGAATTGCGTTCCTACGAAAAACCACGCTCGACTTCATTATTTAATATCATCGCTATATGAATTAATGAAATCACGGCGATTCCGATGCGTGAGAATTTTTACGCGTCTCAAACTGAGATTTCTTAGACGGACGAGATACGAATCGAGCGTGATATCGTGAGGCGAATTTAATGGAAGCTAATAAAAATTACAAAAAATATTTATACGTGTAAAAAGTGTGTTCCCGGACGTTTTTTACTCCCTCAAGATTGAGCGTGATGGTCCGGTCGGAGCGTTTATTCTTTGTACTGAAAAGCTGGATTTAATTGGTGTCAATGTCTTTGGTCAATTACACAATATGACCGTTAAATTAAACATCTTTTTGGATTCATGTGTTGCTCAATATTTTAGAATTCCCTTATTCTAACGTAAGTGCAGCTGCAACAAATAATTTCAATGATAATTTAGCTGAAACATTGCTCAATAACCGTTTTATTTCTATTCTTATATAAGAAAAAATGCGACACAAAGTCAATAATGAATTATTGAAGCGTTTACGGGTGGTCTTTTGTGAGGACACAATCAAACAATAACTACAAAGATTCATTATGTACTTTTTAATACATTGTACACACGATTAGTCATAAAGGCGTGCTTATTATTGAAGCACAGTGAAAGTGTGATCGTTCCTCGAAACACCTTTATATTTGACAAACGTCACCCATGGTGATTTTTTCCTATGGAAGTATGGGACAGAAACAATGCATTCACGAATTCAACATACCTGTTCAGGTACACAATCGACCGGTTTTTTTTCTATTTGTAAATATCGAGAATTTTTCTGTAGAAAACGGCACATTCTAGGATTATTGCCCATTAGTATTTACCTGTTGCGAAAATCTCTCCAAAATATAATAACAGTTAACAGAAAACCTTCAAGTGAGTTTCTCCATAAGCAGCTTATATTTTCGATGAGCATATTCTCGGAAATTTATATTGTGTAACACAAATCAGGTGTTTTGATAACTCAATAGAACAATCAACAATATTGTTCGCGTTATTTATCATTCAAAAGAATTTGTGAAGCAAAACAATAAATCTCTTAATAATACATCTCCACTCTAAATCTGATTATTCAATGCTTCAAATTAATTCATATAAAATGTAATAAAAATTTCAGACAGTCTAGTTATTTATCACTTAAAATGTTAAGTATCTACTCTTTCTTTATATGAAAATATAATATTATTCGTCCGCACGAACAATGCATTCAAAGCATTATATAATCCGTCCATATTTAAATTTGATTATTCTAACACGACTTCTGAACGAATTTAATGCAACAATGTATGGAAAAAAGTATCCTTTATCTCTTATGTAAATGAGTACACTCACAAAACGTGTAAATAAAATTAATTACTCAATTAATGCTTGAATTCCATAAAAAAGGTGTCATAATTAAAACGATGAACGTACGCTTAAAATATGTACTGCCTTCTCGTCGGAATGACCAAATTCGTAACTGTATAAAAAAAATCGTTATATTTTCAAATGTGTGTAGACTTTTAAGGCTCGTTGACTTTTTTGATTTGAATACACTTTTTTTTCTGTATGTTTTTTCCGCTTTTCTGCTTTTTTTGTGGTTGATGAATTCAGTGTTAATTAACCACTTTTTTCCCGACTATTATAACCAAACTGAATAAGAAAAAGGACTCGTGAGAACTAAAAGTCCTAATCGATTGGGGAGGATCAAATCGTGATGCACGTGCCTTCTTAGAAAACCCCAAAAGTCTATATTTGTGTTAAAATATAATTTCCTGCTATTTTTTTATATTTTATCTAACTCATTATGCTTCAATAAATTTTTATGCTGATAATGAGATATCAAATGCATAGGAAATTTCTCAAAAAAAAAACAATCCACAATAAAATTGAAATGTTTGTACATCACGAGGTAAATGAAAAATTCATAGAGTAAGTATATAAATCGAATATACATAATTCGATATCAATGAAGCAATATAGATACGATTTGAAATTAATACGTCGATTACTTATTTACAACTCAATTTTGAAACTTTCGCTCAGCAAACTTACGGTCGTCGATTCACCGATATTAAATCATCAAAATGGATTCCGAAAATGGGTCAACGTGTTGTGTACAAGTATAAATATGGCTTCATGGGAATTCGACATACCTGCCCTTAACGACCGACCGCCTAATAACCGCCATCATCGACCAAATCTTCAAACACCCATAATTCGGCACTATTTCAAGGTCTATTAATTAAGGGAATCGACAACCTACCCTCATATAGGATAATTCAATTGATAAAAAATATTTTTTTTCATATTGTTTGTGTGTAATGCTAAATTTGGATCATAATAGGGATGTTTGATTAATGAAGCGTACTTCGTTTTTGCGATTGTAATCGATTTCGTGTGCACAATCGAATGTCGGTTTATTTTTTATATTGTTCTTATTTGATCATATTCAATGATATAACTTATAGTAATCAATTTTGTTTGACATCGAAATAGTTTTGTGCCATAGATATACACGTACAATTTTACTATCTTCGATGACTGAGAATATCAAATGAATAATCACAAAATTAAGACATAAGCACATTACTTATGTATTTTATTCAAAAATTCAAAAAAAAAATAATGGCATAGAATATTTTGGAAATTTGATTACATTATCGTTGAGATATTCTTATACCATAACATTACCTTTAATTTTTTTTATGAGAGTTCTTCATTTGTTAATTAATAAATATGGAAAAAAATCACATCCTTATTATAATACATTAAAACAACTAAAAAAAATAACATTTAAGAAACAAAGCAAGACATCTTATTATATTTTTATCCAAAAAGTATTATACTACATATCTTCCTATAAGGCAACCCTATCTATGGTAATTCTTATAAGATTTCAGCTTCCATTCAAACAGAAACCACTACACTATTTCCAGGATTCCTCATCCTCACACATTCAACGATAAATTCAGCACACATTTCAGCAACCGATGCGATCATTTCACCATGGATATGTAACGGGAGATGCTGTTTATCATCGCGCATCTCGTAATTAAGCTTGTCAACCGGAGATTTATGCCCGGGGAGCAATAAGCTGAAAACGATGCATACATTGCACGCGAGTCCCGCCTAACAGATTTAATCCTTTTATCCAATTATGCGCGTTTTGATACCCTCGTATATGTGTCCTCGAATGGTGCAGGACAAATATCCCGTACGACGTGTTTGTAATAAAGTGTGTTGTCTAGCTATGGCTCGTTTCGAGTGTCGCGCGGGTTTAATTTATTATGAGGAATCCTCGCGATTCACTTAGGAAAAGTGAAAGAAAATAAAAGTTGATGTATATGTTTTTGTGTGAAAGCGAGGCCGCTTAAATGAATATGGTTATTTATTGTGCTGAGTTTCCGAGAACGGCTTGATTGAATGCACGCTAAATGTTTTCGTGAAGTTTCTTCATATTGTTAGAAATTATCGTTTATGGTTGTTTATGATGAATGGAATATATAAATGAACGAAATTTCGCTTCTATTTCCACAAGTTTATAAAACAACCAATAAATTTAATGTCTGTCAAAGTCATTACCAGCGTCCAATAGTAATGTTTTATTATTTGGATGCGATTTAACCGTGCAATAAAAAATATAGATTGTGCATTAAAACGAATCAACAAACGTGGAACTAAACAAAACGAAAAAAAATCATTACAATTTCAGCAAACGTAAACAACCCACATCTTAATCCCTCTAAAAAAATAAGATCGATCAACGACCAGCACATAGATTGATATGAACCCGTATAAAAAACCATCCAAGCAGACAGCATGCATCGGCTAATGCGGACGTCTACGGTCATCGGCACGTACCACCCGAGACTCGTTATGCGCGTATCGTTCCCGGCTTTTCCCGGGAACATTTCCCGGGAAAGGCGAGTAAATCACGCGCCGGGCGCGTTTTATTGCGCGAGATCGGCCCGGGCCGATACCCACCCCGAAGCCCGCAATTAAGACCCCGGCAGAGGGGCACTAAGTCACCGAAGGGGGGGACGAGAGAGGGGATGGGGTCCAAAAGGGGGCGAAGTCCAAGGGGGCGAAGTCCCCGGGGGCGCGCCTCAGGCTAGATTCCGATGCCGAACGTTGTCGGCGTTCGCTTCGGTCTTCTAATCTTCTGTCGAACGAGTGTTCGAAAGTGTCGAAAGATGTGTGCTAAAAGGGATTTCAGAGATGCATTTTGGATGAGATTTTCAAATTTTGAAATATTCTAAAGATTGGGTTAGGTTATTTTGATCAGAAATCATCACTGTTCGTTTTCTGGAAAGTTTTTAGCTGATAGTCATTAATATAAAAGTAAACCGATGTTCGTTAGCCATAAATATAAATCATAGATGAAAAGATCGAAATTTTCAAGAAAGACCATTTAGGTTATGATCTCCTAAAATTTCAAGGTCGTATCTTTTTAACGATCACGACGACCGAGCTTATACGTGCTTTGCGTATCGTCACATTTCATCGCATTTATCAGATCGAGCTTTCATCTCTAATATGAAAAGTCGATGACGCAGCGCGATAAATGCGTTTTTTTAATGCGACTCGTCTCGGTCATCTAACGTGACCCGAAGATAAATTAAGCCAGATAGTTAACTCCTAGAACCCGCACCAACATATTGTGGTGAGGACTTTTTTATAAGATCTCCTCAACTCCAATAAATAATACTGGAACGTGATCTTGTTATGGCGAGCATAAATTTGTGGCAGAGAGCGCTATTGAAACGACACACATATTATATCGGTACTGTTATGCATTGAGCAACGTTCCTTTTTTCACTTTTTATTGCCAGTTTTATTAATCTAAACTGCCACTAAACAGTCAACGAAAGCAATTAAATTGCTGTTCGTGCTAAACTCGAAGCGGCGTTTCGATTGACGTTTCGCTTACCGATCCCTCAGATAAATTTTCATTATACGTGTTTCCGGCAGCGTTACACTTTTACAAGTTTCTACACTTGATAAATATTTAATGAAGCATTTTATGCGTATCTCACGATCCCAAATAAATATGCCTGAATACCAAAAGCATTAAATCGGACGATGTTTGCACGAAAACGATCGAATTGATTCGTCCGCCAAAAAAAAATCTATGGCACAATTTCAACTGATCAAATTTAGAAAAACATCGAATTTCCAATACAGCACGTGTTTAACAAAGCTTTATGATCATACAGTATAAACACTGAACACACAATCCAAAATACAATACGTTAACAAGGCAAAGAACCGAACGTAATCTGAACCGAGATCTGTTCTCCGCCATTATACCCAGTGCGATCGACATTTTTTTTTTTCACTTCGATGAAACGAAACAAGCGATATTGTATGAGATGTAAACAATAAATATGAAAAAAAAACTGCACACACGTACACCAGAAAAATTGATAAGATCTGCAGCCGGCCCTGGTCGCAGGTGCCCACGGGAGCGATGGTGCGTAAAACAACACCAAACCAACCAACCACCCAACCGACAAACGGGTCATGATCAGTCATGTTTGTTGTGAAAGGACTCGATCCTCTTACCGCATCATCATGGTAAACTTTACTGGAAATTCTGAAACCAGAGACCACCGTGAATAACGCGCATTCAACGCACCGTTATCAATTTTTATAAGATAAGGCATAACAAAAGGGAAGTGTCGCAATATAGATAAAAAGTGTAAAAGGTCTTTATGTGTGATGGTTTGTATAAGAAATGAAAGTGATGAGCTAATCCCCTATATATAATAGCGGATATCTGTGTATCTGTATGTCTGTGTGTCTGTCTGCCTGTGTGTCTGTCTGTCTATCTGTCCGCCTGTCTGTCCGTCTGTTTATCTGTGTCGATGACGCTCGCGACTCTTATATTCTGGAGACATTTCGCGAGGGCACGGTTATAAAATATGTTTGCATATATTCAATTTTTGTTTTATTACATCATGCAACGACACGGTTATAAAATAATTTTGCATAAATATATTTAATTTTTATTTTATTACGTAATAGTATGGTTATACTACTATACTATATACGAGTTTAATAATAATATCTGGAAAACGTTATTATAATATGAATCATTTGTTCATTAATTTTTCCCGCTTTACTAACTAATAAATTCCACTTTTTCTTTATTCATGATAACTGATGTAAAAATGTCATGTGTGATATTTGTGTTTGAAAATTGCTATATACGATAAATAGAATCAAGGAAACAGTCAAAATCGAAACTTCAATTAATTGTAAGCAATACCGAACACAGCGGAATCGCTCGCGCAGATAAAATTCACAAACAAGTTCGCCAAAGTCATCAAAAACGAAAGGGCACAATCGACAACCGCCGAATGACAAATGTCGAAGGGAATCAATCGTTGAATACAAAAGCGCACCCTCACCAATGGCCAATGCTACGCCCTTGAGGGGGTCGGTTCCGAGATAAATCGGCGCATCAAAGACGCCAGTTTCGCACGCGAATAATGAAGAAATCCATCTCCACGGTTGCCTAGCACAATAAATTGTTGAACGAAGCAGCCTTTCTGGGGTGGGTTTCGGAGTCGGAGGTCGTCTGCCGCCCGTCCCGTGTGGAATTACAATTAAAACCTGAAGATATTGTCTGTTGTTTGGCTGTAAGCCGCTTAGTTCCGTCTCGTCTCCCTGCACAAGCGGCGCTTTTGATTCGGGAATAGTGGATTTAATTTATTTGTATAATTTACAATTCCGTTTCCTCCATGTCTCTTTTTGCCTTTACGTATTCATTTGTGCCTTTGTGGACGTTTTAATTGAAACGTGGCACTACGGAATATGCTCTCTGCGGTGGAATAATTAAATGTCGACAATCGTTCGCGATTATTTGACTCGATGTCAAATTTGTTCGATTTAATTAATAATTTTATGTTGATTCGTGTCTACTTAATATCTTATATTTGTTAAAAAAAATGTTTACTTGGAAAGAACGATCAATGATCCAAAGTAGATCAAAAGTTTTAACGTATTCAGTTAACATTTTGAACCTTTATTGTTTGAAGAGTGTATTGCGGTGCGCATAACATGCCATTTTTATTGCTCATAATTTATTGCCGTTTATTATAAATCACTTACGTTCGTGCAGCACAAGAGCACACCTGTTTCGAAAATTTATTGCACGCATCACCCACGCCTAAAGAAAAAAGATGTAACAAAACCGAGATCCACATACAGGTCATCCGACTTTGATATAGGCCTATTGTTTCCGGATTCGAACTCTAACTAACGGCACTCTTTCAAAAATGTCGTAAAATCAAATGAAATATATTCGTTCGTAAACCGGATTATGCAATTTAAGCATCGTATAAATCGATGGTAAAGTGTACAAACTGCATCGGGTTCAAAATCGTGACGCATTTGAACTTGCCGATGCTGGTAAGCTCGCAAGGAAATCGTGTTATCGGTCAGTGGGCGAATTATCTCATCGGGAAAGAGATGTGTTAATTTACATCGTCCAGAGGTCGGAAACCGGGTCGGCGAAAATTTGCAAAATATTATAATTTATGGAGCTGACCGTCATAAAAAATTCGATGACGCTCTCGAAGATAAATATTAATATCGCGTGTGGTGCGGGCGTTGATGTCGACGAGAACCGTTTTCGGAATTTAATACGTACAAGGGACCAAAGAAAAAATATTTAGATGTCCTAAAATAAAACGGTAGCTATTAATCAAGCGCATAAAAAATAGAGACGCAGGTAACAACGAGAATATTAATTAAAAAAACCCGATGATGCGACGAAGTCTGTCGTGTATCATAAAATTGGACGACATATTTTCGAACACAGGATAAGATTTTATTTTATTATTTATTTTAAACCATATCATAATATATAGCAGCGTTCCAAATCTTTGTGAACTCCTTTTCTTTGAATAATTAATTAACGATACGTCTCTAACGCCGTATCAAACAGCTTTGTTATAGAAAATTCGTTGGATAAATCCTATCGGATCCATCTGTTCCTCATGATATCGAATTAATTTATTAATTAAATTCATATTCCTAGTATGAAACAAAATCTATTCAACATCCGAACAACAAAACCATCCCATTCTCACACCTACAATCAAAAACGGGACCGATTTCAACGAAAGCAAACTCAATAGACAAACAGCCAGCCCACGTACAAAACACAGAGTCAATCCACAACAAGTCGTCGTTTCGATTTCGACAAGACCACGGCTCTGAGCCCATCCGACTGACAACTGTGACACGCAAATTACACGGCCGTTGCACACCGTGTCCCAGTAATTGCTGGTCAGCTCGCATAGAGCCCCGCCTACGATTCTTCGAAGTCTCTGGTCTCCTTTTGCCTATGGTCCATTGGACGGCGATGACAGCCCGCGTGGATGATGATGGTGATGGTGATGGTGTTCGGTTTTGAGGGTGGCGCTGTGATTCATTCGGGAGTGATGTCAGAATGTTCTGGGTGTATCATGACTTGAACTGATTGTATGTTATTATGAATTTAGTATTTCGGTGATGTTAATTTTCGTGGTATTTGAATATATCCGTAGTATAAATCATATTGATTTTCCTTTGGAATTTTGTAAAGATGTATTTTTCGAGTTGTTTGTGCGATATTACAGTTACGACTTGCAAATAGTTTTAAAACTTTTGTATGTTCAAGTGTTCATTTGTGATTGTTTCAAAGCAGCCGTTAAGTCTGTGTTTTGCCAATATTTGTGCAGTTCGAATGCCAATTTCGCTACCGTCAAAGCGGTTAACAAAAACAAGAAAACTCGCAAATGACGAGAGAGCTGCTTATTTTGCACATTTTACGATTCATTGTTCGCCGCGAAAGTACCACACTTTCAATTTACGTCGATTACACTTTACTTGGCACTAGCTTTCTGGTAATGACGACCAAATAACACAGCGCGGCGCCGTCTCTTGCTCATTTACGGTCGCAAAAAACTGAAAGATTTCTTTTTTTTAATTCGTATTTATTCCGAACAAAGGACGCGTCTTTTTAATTTTAAAATTTCGTTATGTACCGCGTTGAATGTTAAAGCGTTTCATTAATATATATGAGATTCAAGCGAGCATCCACTGATGGGACAAAAGCAACACTAACGGCAACGTGACATGGGAGATTAATGTTGTGACCGGAATTCTTCGTGCTACTATTTTTTTTATGACTATTTTCATCCCCTCACGTATATTATACATTATACATATCCGCCCTTCGAAACGTTTATTTACATCGAAAACACACGACCGCAACACACATATATTTTTTTCATATAAAAAATAATAACCGGGAGTGGAGATCCTCGAGAAAATGCAGCGTCACCAAATAACAGCGGCCTCGAGTGGCCAACAAACAACGCACAAGTGGATTTGAACATGGAACTACCATATAAAACAACAACATTGACGATGACCACCGAAAAGGCCAACGTCGCCATAATAACACATATATATTAGGCGGCTTTAATTGAAGAAATGACGAAAAATGAGTCTCCGGTACACGCGAAAGCTCCGTCGGGTTCATCAATCTTCCGCGGCCACGGATAAAAACTATTGTATTAAAATCTCGTTTCGATGTCCAAAACGAACGACCACTTTTTTTCAGCTTCAACGCATGTTGCGAGACTTCAATGAGGCCGTTCGAGCGTTGAATTATGGGACAAATTAATGCGAAGTTTGTCAACGCAAAAAGCGTAAAGCTTTCTTGTACGCCGTCATTATGTGAACGAATTTTATTAGTAATGATATTCATAAATTGTGAAAAATAATAATTTCCGACATTTTTTTATGTACTGATCGAATTGCACCGGGTCACAGTTATTGATGTGTATTTTTTTTCGTGCATCGGTTTATCCCGGCTCGTACATTATTGCAACGTCATAGGAGCTTTTTTGAAAGCTCCTCTGCTGTATCTGCGAGCCGATCTTAAAGAGCCGGGCTTGGACATTTGTAACTTATTGTATTTTTATCGAAGGCTCTGATCTCCGTTTCGGGTTGGATTAGATGAGTACCCGAATGCAGTCCTACGGGAAAGGGACACGACGCAATTTTAGTGTCGTCTGGCTTCTGAAACTCACAGAAAGAGAAATCCCTTAAAAACTAATATTATTATAGGACGAATCTTACTTGGTTTTAGTTTGCTTAGTTTTTCCCCTTTGGGAGGGTGGAAAAACGTTTGTATTAAATTGACGGTTGCATCGAGTGAAAGTTGTACAAATAACGAATTGTATATTTTCAATGAGCGTTTCTAAAGTTTGCAATAATACATTTCTCTTTTAAATAATTTATTTTTACTTAAAAAAAATTATGACAAAAGTATTTCATATAATATATAGAATTTACATAAATGCTATAAAAAAATATCATTATAAATTTTGATTTGAAGCTTATAATCATGTCATTCAAAATTTTCAACATGGTTTTTTTATTATATGAACAAATACTTTTTGACATATTTCTAATAATCATTATAAACCGTTATGATTATTTAAAAAATCCTTGTACAATATACAAAAAAAAAAACTCAATAACCTTACGAAAATTCAATCTGAAGATATTTCGGATAATGCAGCGAAAAAAGCGCGTGACAAAGAAAATAATTTCATACACAAAGAACGGCTGCATTAATCGCATCATCTGTTCGATCGAGAACACCCCTCTCCAATCTCCAACCAATTTTCTATACTTTGCCATTTCGCTCACATTATACGACTCCTCCAAGTTCAGTCTACCATTCTGCGGGTTCAACGGTGCAGCAAGCGAACTGAAAAGCGAGCACATACAAGAAACCGCGACATATCAAAAGTTCACCCTAATCTTCCGGTAATCCGGGACACAATAAAACGGCCGGGGATGAAGCGGAATCCTTTTTTGTCCTTGTTGTATATAAAACGAAAAGTCGCTGTATAAACATAGGAAAAAATAAAGATAACTATTTGTGCTGCGATTATGGCCGGAATGTCGTAGGAAACCGTTGAATGGTTACCCTCCTCCGATTGATTGTCAGCTCCGTTCTCCTCATTCCGGTCTTGGATGTGTGTATGTACCTTCAGTATGCGAAGTGGTGTAGTGCCGTATTTACAATAGCTTCGAGTTGTTTTCATAAGCCGCCAGACTGTAAAATTTTGTCTTCGAGTGCTATCGAAATGTATTTCGAAAATTTGTTTCGAAAAGTGTTTCATGACGCTGTCATCGATTGTCACAAAATTGTTTTATCGAAATCGAAGATTCGAATGAAATCAATTTCGGTTCAACGACTTTTTCAATTATTATATTATTTAATGTCAATGATTTCAACTTTTCTCTAAGTACCGATTTCCAATTATCACCGAAATCAAAAAAGTATCGCGAACTGTATTATACCTCGAGACCGTTTGATAAAAGACAATTTTTAGTATTCAAACTCATTGAGAGAAAAAAACCTTATTTAATTGATAACAATAATTTATAGATCGAAACATAATCATCTACTAATTTTATGACAATGCGATCAATATTCAAAATATCAAAAACCTCGATCGTCCAATCTCAAACGATTCAATACAAAATCTAAAATACGATAGCCAACTGAGACATTAAATTTTTTTCCCGCACACAAACGGCGCTTATCAACCGATCGCATATACGACAATGAGACGCTCGAAAAAAATACGATAAATTTTCCATTTATAAGTGGACATAAAGAGAATCTCGAGACCCCGAGCTTTATTAAAGAAGAGTCGTGCTCTCCGGGCACAGTCGACGATAGATCGCGCGATAAACGATAGATCCGATCTCGGACAGCCTCATAGATTCATATTTCATATCACTCATCTCGTCCGAATACTGGAAGTCGACAAATATTTACTACCCGTGTCGACGTTGTCACGACGAAATAAAAGAATCGAAAAAAACCGATACGAAACGTGGTGGATGTAAAGCTAAACGATCGAGATTGCATCACATTTGTTATCGCCGTAAGAAACGTCGTGGCGTGCACAATCCTCCGGTCAAACATGGTATTGTTCGGCCGATGGCGGACAAATAGATTGAATATAAGCTCAGGATGGAAAAAAGACAGTTTGTCGAAAATAATCCGCTCCGTCTACCGCACGAGCACTTTGGTAAACTTATTGTGTTTGCTCGCCGAATTAAACGGCGACTACGATGGAGACCGATGTCTGAAAACCGAAAGACAAATCTGTCGGTGTCATGCGTTGGTAGTTTCGAATGCGAAATATGTATTGTAAATACGATTCGCAGAAATTTGTTGCTTGCTTTTCGGATTGTGAGACTGGATCGATGATCTCGATCAACAATGTTGGCGGAAAATTATGTATTAAGTTGTGAAATTTTCAATACATCTTTGGGTTATATATATGTATTGCTCAAATTTCTTAAACCAAAAAACAAATAGAAATATATAATTTACTTACAATGACGAAAGTCATTTCATTGTCTCACACAGCAACTAAACTATTTTCTAAAATAAACATATTTCACACACATCAAATTCTATGAATCGCAAGACAGTAGCATGAAACAAAAGTCAATCATTCGAATCGCCTTTTCACATGCAGACATCAAATTTCATTTCCACTAAACCTAAACAATCGTTACATGGAAATTCGCCACAATATATCTGCAGTTCCGCACATAATGGAACTGCTTCGGATTTCTGCCACTCACTAATCGCGCAGACGCAATCCGATATTCGCGATATTTTCAACCGGGCACATTCGCAATAGGTCCTCGACGTCCTTATCTGTCTTGTCCCCGAAGCAAATAAATTATCTTTTATTGCAGTGACATGTGAATGAACGTGGGTAAACCGATATCGTTATGAACGCCAAGGGCGACGCGACTACGACAACCACAAAAGAACCACCACCCAGAACCAGCATCCACCGCAAATCAATCGAACGCCAATGGTATATTATTGCGTGATTTCGATGTGTACCTATTTTTTTATAGGGTTGATTTTGAATGGCAGCGATCGTCAACTTTTTATGGATTATTATTTTGAATTCCCACCATTACGGACGATTTAAAACTGTCACCATGAGCGATTTCATGGACGAATGTGACGAGATTCGATTCGAATCGCCCACGTCAAAAAATGGTCGACGAAATAATCGGATTAACA
The DNA here is from genome assembly GCA_028571205.2 of Hydropsyche betteni. Lineage (NCBI taxonomy): Eukaryota > Metazoa > Arthropoda > Insecta > Trichoptera > Hydropsychidae > Hydropsyche > Hydropsyche betteni. The sequence continues at coordinate 2,212,582 of JAOXNN020000086.1, forward strand.
AAAAAAGAAGCGAACTTGATCGACACTAGCAATGTCCTGTTTGGTAAAAATCAACGCTAGAAATCCGTGACTAAAACGATTCGCGTTCGTGCCACGTACTGGCCAACTAATGGACATCTGAGCTCGGATTCTGATTTATCTCGGGAAGGTGATTCGATTTTCTAAATTGGAAACTGAAACATAAATTTGGTTTCCGACTCCTGGCTAATCCCTGGAGACGTCCGCCGTGACACGTCGTGCAGAAATAATAGAGTGGATGTTTGTGCAACTCCATTGTCGCATGTGGGCTGAAAGTGGGCTGCCGAAATGCGTTTACCGAACAAAAGCCTACCATAATCGAGAACCAAAATGACAATGGCATAACACGGGTCCTCAGATCGACCTTCCATTTTTTCCCTGGATAATAAACTACGTAGAAATCCGTGGGGAAACTATCCTAGATTTTCAGTCTATAACTCATTGATTGAACAACACATTGAAAAAATCGATTGATTATGTGCGATGTTGTGATATATCAAAATAATCGAATAGAATACAGACATTGAATCATTTGATCCTTACGAGGTTCATTAAAAGAAGAATATTAATTGCCATTAAAAACATGCGCTATTAAGCGTTTTTTAAAAGCCTACGTGATCATATAAGCGAAATTTACGAATTGCACATTACGTGGGTGGCTCATCCAGGGAAACAAGTTTTTTCTACAAACATATTCCGATCACCCAAAGGCGTATACTTATTTAATTAATAGAACAACTTTAATATATTAAACTGAAAGAAATACCGGTTTGCTTCTCGTGTTCGATCGCCGTTTTCTGATCGAAACGTGTCCGCAACATTTCCTATCAAAGACATTTGTGCAACGCGTCATCGTCAGATCACGATCGATCTCCAATTATTATTAATTTATTCAAGTCCGCCTGATGTTTCCCCAGCAAAACCTATAAGAGGCTTCGGATCGTTTTAATGGATCGATCGGTGCAAAAAAATCGTAAGTATTATAAGCATTATGTGGCATGTTTGCGAATCATCTGCTTCGCGCGCAGCATGGCCCACAGACTCGTTTCGTCGCCGATTTTTGAAAGATATTAAAAAGGAATATAATGGGGATATAATATAAGAAAGCTGATGAAAAAAAGTTTTTGTGTGCGGTAGCACTATGATACAATGCGGTCTCCTACTGTGTTTATTTACTTCTTTAGAATAAAATCGCGCAAGAAGTATATGTTGGAGGCATTCATTTAATTTTTGAATGCGGACGCTGTTGTGGTCTACGCCATTCATCGGATTTATAAGGGATCGATCGAATGTTATACAATTTTTAAATATAATAATGTTTTTGCGTCACTTTGTCGATATTATTCGACGTCGAACTGTTTATTTTTCAGATTATTTCTATATACGAAATTTATTTTCAAACACGCCAACACTCTATGAAAAAGATATTTCAACTTTTTTCGCATAAATACGAACATTGCTTTCGACGAAACAATTAAATTTCTTTCAATTATTCACACGTTATATGTGAAAAATCATACAGCGATACTCTTATAGAACCTCAAGCTACACTTGGCTGATTGCATTTTCCAACCTAGTGTTCACATCTAACAAACCTTTCTTCATCTTCATCATACGCTGCAATATCACATAAAAATCGATACCTGACCCGTTCACTGCCACACCGAAAAGTGCAGTAGACTTTCCGTTACCCACTATCGCACCGCGCCATCGCCATCGCAGCCAGAGAAGGCAATTAGTTTTGTTTTATCACATCGGCTCAGCCTTGACATTTCCTCCGACTGTCGTTCTCCTCATGGATCTTCTAATCCGACCTCGATCACATATTAAATTGACCGCCCGCGTGGACTCGATCGTCCCTCGTCATCTCGGCAGACGTGAGCCAGAACCTCCTTATGACTTATCTCTCCTCTTGCTTGTATGGCTCGTATAATAAACGCCACGTACTCTTGAATGTGTCATATTACACTTTATAACTTAGGGTGCTATGAATGTTGTATTAATATTATATCTCGAATGTAATATTAGAGCGTTTTCGTTAGATGCACATATTGTTTCTAATCAAAAAATCAATGGTGAGTATAACACGGTTTTGATATACATTTTAACATACGTAATTCATATAAGTGTGTAAATTTTTTTTTTTAATAAATTTCGATTTATATTACACAGCGTTATAGTGAAACCCTATAACCGTGTTATACAAAGCCCAAGTGTATAAATGTCTATCTTAAATTCATCAATGTGCATCAGCATTTATCCCATAAATGGGACATCGATACTTCAAGATGTTAAAGAAAAATCGGTACTTAACAGTTCAAAACGACAATGACAGTTCAATTGGCGCGTTCACCCATACTAGACACATCATCCAAAAGTATTTATTCGTCTTCGAGCCAATACGAAGATGCTCGCTCTTACGAAACTCACACTCGGTCAAAAGGCGCATAGAGACATTATGTAAATTGGCCTCCGACCATTTGACCATATAATCTCGGTGGCCCCCGCTCGTATAAAATTCTACGGCAGCCATAAATATTGTACTTAAAAGCATATCAATCTCTTATCTATCAAAAAAAATGTCAAAGCTCATTTGAATAGAACCAGGCAGAACGTCTGTATACAAAGAACGAGTCCGCGTAAAATAAAATAATATAAAAATACTATGCCGTGATACTAATGGATCACAAAAATATACGCATTCGGAATGCGATTTGCTAATTGACTCTCGGAGGAAAGTGTTTTGAATTTGTTATGTTTTCAACGTTTTAACGGTTCTTTCGAGTTTTCGAAATGCACGCTAAAATGTCGAATCGTAGAACGTGCCTGTTTGTCTATTCGATGACTGTCTAATTTTTTTTCATTTTGTCCTGTAAACGATGTCGAAATGTGCATTAGCGTGTCCCCTTTGGGTTGCGTAAAGTGCATTGTTTACCTTCACCCTAGGCCCTAGGTAATGTCGTCAGTTTTTATGTCTCATTTATGCATCTCATCGTACTGAGCTAAATGAAACCTCGTCTAATTAAGCAGAGAAAATTTGAAGAAAAAACGTATATACAAGACTGCTGGACCCTAATATCTTTTTACTTTTACAGAAAAAGGGCCCTTTGTGAGCATCGCATTAATATTATACGTTTTTTTCAACCCTCGAAAAAAGCGTATTTACTACGTTGACTATTTATATGTAAATTTTAACTCTTTATGCGTACGACATACGAATTATTCACTACGTATTTGTAAAAACATCCCTTTTCGTATCGCATATTTATAAGTAATAACATTCCGGCTAAAAAAGCGTTTTAAGATGAAATTCGTTTGTGTATACTAAAGACAAAATAAATTATCATTTCACTGAAAAAACCAAAATTTTTGAATAACTTGAATTTTACGAGACGCATTTTATATTATACTTTTACATGGGATCCAGACTTTCATTATTCAAATAATGAAGAATTTACATATATTTTTCACTATCTAAATATTTTTGTAGTAAGTACGTAAGTAACTTTTTCATGTAATCCGGGGCTTATAATACAACATAAATAAAAGTTTAATAACGTTTTTACTACAAAATAATTTAAATTTCATCCTTTTGAAAATTGTATATATTTCAATAAGTCATCTTTATTCAGCTCTCGAAAATGCACAAGCAAACCACGAAAAGGACGAAGGCTTCTAGCGGCGCTGTTGGGGCGGGGCATTAATCGCAAATTTACGATCGGGAGTAAAAATGCTTCGATTTCCGGCGGAATTCCCGAATTTACGTCCCGGGACGGGTTCCCGGGAAACCCGGGACGACCGTAAAGCTGGATATGCGACACGGGCGCATTGTGCGACCCGTTATATATCCCCGTTTGCGGAATGCGATAATGCGTATTTATGAAAAGGCCGGAAACAAAAGTTTTTCGCAGGTACTTCCCCCGGGGAAATTATGTATGTGACCCGCGCTGGACATCGTCGAATATAAATAGTAGAGGAAATGTTCGACGCTTTGTGCTTCGATGTTGATTTGTTTGCTTGAGGCTTCGCACAATGCGTTTGTCACGTGTAGATAATTTTGAATTGAAATTGTTAGTTGGAACGGTTTTTCTTTGTTTAGAAGTAAATATTGTATACCTAGTGACTGCAAAGTGAGGATAAATTTGAAATTTTCGCGGTGACAAATTATTATTCTCATGTGCTTAGATTATAAAAGACGTGTTATATTTTCAAATATTATTCGTCAAAAAAAAATAACAAGGGTTGCTTTTATAAGGCTTTGTTAATGTCAGAAATGTTGATAAATATTATATTCCAGCGGTTACACATATCAACGTTATATTGAATTATTACTAACGTTTAAATAATTTATATTGTTTTTCTTACGAAAAAAATTCAATGAATTAAAAATTTATTCATTTTTTTTCGAATCGTTAACGAAATCATGTAAAGATGAAATCATGTACAGATGAAATTTTAACAATAAACAAAATTCATTTCCGCAAATTTTTATTTTAAACGAATTAACTATTTTCTTCGAAGTTTAATTTTAAATCCATGTAACTAATACGCATTCTGATTTATTCAACAATAAATTGTGCAAAGCACACCGCACATAGTGTAGTTACTTTCAGTCGTAGAAATTCATAAATTACAACCATTATTGCACCTTTTCGTACGCCCATGAGGGAATATTTTTTTGTCAAGCGTTACCGCAATGTATGTTTTTTTTCCTACCTTTTTGCTTTGCCAAACACACGTACGCTCTATTCAACCATTGTGTTGTTTTCGTACCCGAATGTTTAAATATCACATTCTCCCATAGGACGTGTATGCCTGAGGAAAAATATTTTGACGAAGCACCATCGACAATTGAATCATGCCCAAAGCTCAATCTTCAGGTAAAATCACAATGAAACACGAACTGGTTTTGGATCGTTTCCACAAACCATTGCATCTAGTTTACATCACATGCTCATCTTGTTGTCAATAGATCACCATGCATGGGCGGTCTATTTAATTAAAAATTTTCGGTTCTGGGACACTTTTTAGAAAGCAGATGTTCATCGGGAAAAAGTCGGATGATCCGCCGATTCGCCAATTAAATATTTTCGTCGGCAGAAAAAGTTTGCATTTCGTGTTGAAATTCGATTCGTCTTTTGTCGATGACAAAGATTGATGCGATCCGATTTGAAAAAATGAAGTACATTCGTAGAATTCAATTTATTTTTTACGAATGATTTCGTGCATATTTTTATGGAATTCTAGTAATTAGTTGATGTGTGGAAAAAATTTGACAAGTACGTCGCGTGTCTTCGTATTCAAAAATCGTCGAAATCGGATACGAATGAAAATTATGAAAATTATTTATGGCTAGACTAGATGACCCTATGACTTTGAAATAATCAAAATATACTCATAATTTTGTGTATAATAAATTGATGTTTTATCAAAATAATTATTGCTTCAATTTCAGTTAATTGCTTTTCTTATCATACGTTCACTTATTGGCTTGCGTGCTTTTTGTATTTGAATTTGTATAAAAAAATCTATTCAAAAAACATAATGTATAGCAATGCGAGCACATGTATTTTGTTTTCCGAACATCTTTATGAAAAGATGATATCATTTCTATTATTATTTTTTAATCATTTCTAGCTCCAAACTCCCAGAGGTAATTAAAACACAAAAGCTGAATGGAACGAATGCCAGGTGTATATTAAATTAATACCCCCTAATGTATACAAATTTTCGATGAAAGTTTCCAAAACATTCATCAATATTTCATACAAAACACAACAGACCTTTTTCGCGTATTCACATACCATACAGTTTTTTATAAAATTCCACGAAAATGGGAAACTTTTCCAGTAATTACTATTACAAAATTCTATCAAATTATTCACTACTGACGTAAATCACAAACTTCAATCACATATTCCTCACTCTTTGGAAAAACCGTAAAATTACAGAATCGCTGATACGCATTTCGTCCGACCCGATTCTCTTATTTCGCTCTCGAATCTTTTGTAAACCTTTTCTGGGGTTCCAGCAAGGGCCCCCCCGTCGAAGGGTCCAGTAATTTGAAACCAATACCCCCCCGCAGTTCTTGGTACGTATTATGATTTCTCGCTCATCATCCAACGGTCCCGTTTCATTCCCGTGTAATAGGATTGATCGGGAACACATTCATCCCCTAATGTCTCCAAGGAATCGACGCCCTCGCCCACCATCACGAGAATTCGTATTTGTTCGGCTCGAAATTGGTCTTTTATGGTATGCACCGAAATCGACAATGGCACCGGTTGATGACTGAGCCCGATGAACTGAAACGTGGACGATTGACACCACAGTCAATGATGACGATCCGATACGCTTCCACGACTATTGCTGACTAGGAACCGGTCGAGTTGATGGGATTGATGTTGTTCTGTCACAATCGAACGTCACACGAGATTTGTTCGCCAATTATAAAAACCGAATTAAAAACAAAACGCGTTCGCGTCTTAAGACGAACTCAATCATTGGCAGATGCGTATCAAAGTTTTTTTGCAATCAGGATGTGTTCTGTTTAACTTGACTTATACTGATAGCAAAGTGTTAGTGGATTGATTGATTTGATAATGTTTACCAGAATTTTGTACAATATTCTAATTAACTATTTTTTCGTTGAAGTAGCGGCTTCTTTTATTTGGAAGCTTTTCGTATAAAAACCATTTTCGCATATTTCGCGCGTAATAATGGGCCACATTTCTTCGTGAGCGGCTCTAATCTACATGTGCGATCTAGAACGAGGAAATAGAATTTTTATAAAAAAAAAATCACAAATAAATATCCTGTGTCCTAGCTGCGGTGGGCGGCACGTTCTTCAAAGTGAAACAGTCTAACATCTGAAGACACCGGGAATATTCTAGTTTTCCGGTCCATTTGCTCTTTCTTCTCAGTCAAAACGGCTGCGAAACTTTGTAAAGAGAAAACCGACGGCGGTGTACATGAGAAAAAAAAAATTGTACAATTCGTAATGTAATGAAAAAACTAGCTTTTGTGCCAGCGACAAAAACGTGAATAAATTGAACGTATTAAGGCGGTGCTAAAAACATCGGAAATCGGACCAAGTGCTCTCAAAAAAACGTTCGCTTCGCATTGGGGACATTTCGAAATCTAGATTGGATTTGCGACCACATGCCTTCTCTCGTGTGAACTTCCCAAATTGTTCGTTGGCATTTTCTGCGACCTCGCATTATTCGAAATTGTTAAACGAAATGAAAATACCATTGTGCGTACGAACAATTTTTTCAAGTCTCTTGAGGACGAATACTCGGAAGTACTCAAGGAAATTCAGCAAAATCTTAAACGCGCAGATTATTCTAAAACAAACAAAATGAAATCTATTAGACATCCGCAATGAACAATGAATATAATAATCTTTGAAGTGAACAATCTTTGACAGTTTTGCATATTTTGAAAAATAAAATTATTACACGTGTTTAGTAAGTATAATATTTCAAATAAAGTTAATTCAATGATTATAATTAAGATTTCGCATTTTAGGACAAGTACATACTCAGCATCATATTACAAACATCAAGAACGACGTCAAATCCATGAAACTTAACCATAATTAAAAAAAACTAATTTCACTGAACACAGCAAGAGCGTGCCTTTAATCCCTGACACAAAAGCCCTTTACGGAAGATTAAAAGACAATAATCTTCAAACGACAATGATAACAACGATCACAATAGACGAACAGGTAAAAACGACACGTGAGGCGTGAGAATCGCAGCATCTCCCCGCGACGTAAAAAAACCGTCAAATAAAACGAAATAAGCGATTTTCTTCTATACGACCGATTCTAAGGGCGCGCGTTCCTTCATACATTGTTTTCTCAACAATATCATACATATCGGTTGATTTGTCGAATCGCCTTTTTGGCGAAGGCCTCTAGCTGGCACAATGCGACTAACAAAGGTGGGTCGTTAGTGTCCCCGTGTGGTTCTTCTGCGCCATTGTAGCGCTGAAAACGCAAGAAATATTTTGACAACCACCCGTCGCGATATTTATCGCACGGCAGAGTCCTGCTGGACTCGGACATTTGACAAAATTTATTATATGCGGGCACTTTGCTGGAGTGGTTAAATTAACGCGCAGATGGATTCTGCTGGATGGGACGGTGTTGAAGATGAACGTCCGATACAGTAATTAGGTTCTGCGATCGCGCGTAGCTTCGCCGGCAGCTGTTTCTATTTGCGGTTTTTCAATGAAATTTCGATTGAAAAAATAAATAATGTACGGTGAGAAAAACAGAATCGAGACCATTTATTTCTGTGGTTCGGATAAAACTATCTGCTTATCTTGTAAGAACACCACAAAAGATTGCGATACACATCTCTCTGAAACGCAACGCTTATACGCTTATGTATGAGTGTATTTTTTTTTTTTAGATAAAAAGACAAGGGAAACAAAAAATACGCATTCTTCAAGTGGTACAGGAAACATATTCTCAAACTATGTACCCGACTGCCTTTTTTTTGAGAACCCATTTTAAAACATATTTTTTTAAAGTTACTAGTTCTTCCGAACGCCGTAATTAATACACGATTTTCAATTTTCAAAGTCATTAAGAGTCATTTTACATTTACAAAATTCCTCAAATATCGATAGTGCATCAGAAACTCATTACCATACAGTGGATATTAAATAAATGAATCGCATGGCCGTAATCAGGGAAGACACAGGGGTTAGACCCCCTCTTGAATTTAAAAAATAATTACAGATCATACTTAAATTATGAGACTTATATTGAGTGATATACCTAAATCAATTCATTGAATGCCTTGATTTCACACACATCATATTTCAAATGAAAAAAAAACAGGTTATTTTTACTACTTATTATCGTGACTACATCCGTGATTAATCATATAAAATTACCAAAAAAATACATCCCCCTCCCAACAAAGCGATACGTCCAATCAAACCACCAAACACACGGGCGCCCGAAGCCAACACACAAAACTCATTCAAGAACCACCTCGACCATCACCCGACGCACACTTTGAGAACGCCTGTCGCCACGGCCGTGCACGCGGATCGGTGGGATCCAGGTGTG
>JAOXNN020000086.1:2221722-2238571 GCA_028571205.2 Hydropsyche betteni
TCGACCATCACCCGACGCACACTTTGAGAACGCCTGTCGCCACGGCCGTGCACGCGGATCGGTGGGATCCAGGTGTGTCGCCCGATGAGCGATTGTTCCTACTAGATGTTCGAGATTAATAAATCTTTTGAAGATGGCCGTATCGCGGCGGCCCGATCTGGCGGCGGTCGGCCATTGTGCGTGGCCCCCTCGTTCGGTCGACCGACGACATCCATTTCTTGCCGATCGCCATGGATGGATTGGAGGCTTTGCGGGAGACAGAAGTGTCGCACAATGCTATCGCTCATCTGGAGCGGACGCCGTCGAAGACCGCGAGGTGTACCCACAATGCGGCGCGCGCTTATGTCGGATCGCCGTTGGCCACTTTTGTGCGTTTAATGGGCGAGATTTCGAGATCGGGATGTGTATTGTTGTTGGCGATGATACGAGCTTTGGTTTTTGTGTGGAGGTCGTTTTTCAGTTTCGAGTTCTGATCGGAGGATTCGGTGGGTGGAATTGTGGTGGTTGCGCGAAAAGGTTTCGATCGTTTCGTGTGGCGTTTCTTAGATAAGCGCTTACAAAACGTCGGGTGATTGATGGTCCGGAAAATTAATATATTGATCTAATTGTGAGAGTGTTCAGTAAATGAAAATATAAATTTTATTTTTCAATAAATATTATGTAGATTTATATATGCTACCATGTTTAGCCACGTCTCTATTTAAACATTAAATTAATTAACTCAAAACTTAAAATAGAACCTATTATCGCTTCAACAACATCAGCAATATTCTCACACACTAATAAACATCAATTCCAATGACGTAGATCGCGAGCGAACACCCTGTACATAAAACACATTATACTGCGAAGCCTTAGGGCGTTGCGCGTAGGCTTTGTGTGAAAACCGTGATCGACATACGTACGCCCGACGCAAGACTACCAGATTCGTTAGTATTTCTAATGAACGGTCTTGATCTTACACGGCATTAACTTCGGTTGTCAATCTGGACGCCATTGTTAAGCAGAATCGGTTCTGTTTGATTTATGGCCGCCGGTTCACCCTCCGTGTCGCGACCATTGTGCAAGTACGTACAAAGTCGAGGATCTTCTCGATCGGCTTTCGCTTCTTTTTTCAACCTTATTTTAAAATTTGTACGATGATTTTTATTGAATTTGAAGCATGGTTTGTTTATTTTTTTAATTAAAGCTCCTTTGTGAACAATTCACATTCATTCAACTCGTATATTCGCAGAAACAATCAAGCGCACAAACTGAACTAGCAGGATTAGTCTCGGAGTGCAATTCAACTATAAATAACTGAATCGCATTACGCACATTCCATTAACGTTTACGTAAAACGACTATCGAGCAAACATTACAAAACTGTTTCGGATTTATTTATCACAATTTTACGATCGCGGCTGACCACCGTGCTCGACAATGCACCCATCTCGATCTCAGTGAATTATGCCTTATTTTGATCGCATTCTTAAATGCCGACGATGGAGGCTGCACACACACACTCCGTATATTATTCGTAAGGAGTCATTTGTCAAATGTCCCGCGTCCAAGATGACTAAGGGATAAAGAGACGGCCATAATTCATACGCGCTGTTAGTACGAGCTCGTTATTGAGTGAGAGACTTTATCGTGATTGACCCGCCGCATGTTTACGAAAATTCGTCATCATCGGCTTCCGTATATTATCTCGATGGTTCGACGTGTTCGAAAATGCAATTTCGATCTTGCTTATGAGAAATGTTAAAAGCTCTTGTAGGAATGCGGCTTTTCTGAGTGAGTGTAGCGCGAAATTGGCTTCCACGTATTAGAAACAAAGAAGGAAGCTTCCATCTTAATGCTTCTTCTATGACTTACACTATACAATAACAATCATATTTTGATTAAATTTTATTAATATTACAATTAACAATTTGTCTCCAATATCTCGCATACGTAATAAAAATTTATATAATGTCTAATGAAAATTATTCAAAGGGTAATTGATCTGACGGGAAAATTTAAATATAAATTTCACACATCCACGATCGCACTGATTCATTTTTTTCGTAATAATCGATTAAGTTCAAGGCGAAGATATCCATCGATCGTTACGGGCAATTTAGCAATATGCATATACGGATCTTGGGACCGCTTATTATATTCGAACTGTATCAATAATGAAATCTTCCTTTAAATTGTCGTATGTAAATGTAATCTGTTGTACGGAATTTTTGGAATTCGGTTAAAAAAATGATGAAAAAATGCTGATTTTTTACGCCGAACGATTCGTTTCTTATCCGATTGTTGGTGCGAAAAGCGTCAACTATGACCAATTCGAACAGTTACGTATGTCTAATTCTTCAATTTTGTATTTCGAATGGAAATCATTTGGGAAATGTATAAGTGAAAAACATATCGAAATTGAGCAACTTAATCACATGAATATATTTATTTCCATGTGGGAATAGAAACTTAATTATTCAAGCGACTCGACACGGTCGTGAAACATATAAGCTTATTTATGTTGAATACATTTACGAATCGCGAAAAAGTAGACCGAGATTAAGCAAACTGGAAAGGGGAACGCTTATATAATTAAACCGTCTGACCTTTCATAGCAAAACACCGCCATACGGGTGGTATTTTAATTTATTAAAATCCGAAAAAATCGTATTTCGGACCGAAAAAGTCAACGGAATCAATTAATTCCGCGACAACATCGAAAATCAAATCGACTCTGATTCGAAGCGGTTTTGCGCCTGTTTCCCCTTTATATAATTCCGAATCAAGCGGATCCAAAAGAACCGTTTTTCGCGATTCGAGTTCGCATCGGAACTACCGACGTTCGGTTCATTATGATCGATAATGCGTTTCGAGATTTTTATCTGAATCGAACGGTTCGGCTAAATCAATTATGCTTTGTGATGTTCCGATCGATCGTACATACGTATAGAATCCATTGTGGGCCACATAAGACAGACAGATTTTTTGTGCAAAGTCCGAGAAGAGCCCGTGCGGTATTGAAATATTTGGTTTGGGTACAGAGATCGTATGCAATGTGTGCTCGATCGTGAAATTTATTCTCCTGGTATATCTAGATTACAATTTGATTGTTTTTTTAAGGTCAGCTCGGGTTTATAATCAAATAAAGTCAAATTCGATTGATCGATGGCCGTATGTTTTATAAGAAAATATCACGTATCTGAAATCGTCAAAGCGCCGTCGTAATTCGATTCTAAATTGAATCCCACGTCCTTGGAACGGCCTCACATCAGAGCTGATATCCCGAAACCCAATCACACATTCGAAGGCAACAAAGGGCACTAATAATCCGGAGTATCTTCGAAAACCGAACGAACGGCAAAGGCGGAGGCTCGCCGACGCCGTCGAAGCCTTCGTCGACAATGGAAGAGGCTATTGATAACTTATTTGCGGCAACGAGAAGGACGACAAGCGTTCTTGATTGCATTCAACCTGACCGATGATTGATGACCGATGAGGTTGAGGTGAGCTCGCGTGGGCGTGCACCACTAATCGGACTACCACAGGATGAGTTGTTTTCCGGAATTTGACCCAATTTCGTTTTTCGGATATTGAATCGAATGTGATTGTGTTAATTGAAAACGTTACGAGTTTCTGAAAAAAATATGTGTATATCATATAATTGATTATGCACCTTTGTTGAATGAAACGTTCATTTGTCAAGCGCACGTACATAATTCACAACACATTCTATATGAAAATCATTCGTTTCATCTAAATTGCTATAGTATTAATTTTGTTTTGAAAAACGAACGATTTACATCCGTTACCGTTTTAAGTGGCTCTCGGAAAAAATCCCATTTGAATAGATGAATCTGGCCGCTTTTTCGTCATCGTGATTAAACTTCGATACATTTCGATAAGAAGATAGCACGTGTAAGTGAAAAACTGTATAAGGTCATTATTGTTGAGTCTGGTGGATGGCCTTGGATGGCCGATGACTGCTCTGGGCTCTTTTTTACCATTGATCGGGTTAATCAAAAAAGGTTCGAAACCACCGATCGAGATGAATTATCACCATCATCGATCCTAACTGCTTTCGGCCTACAGTCTCTGATTAATATTCATATATTGCCTTGGTGAGTTTCTATCACTAGCGGGGTCAACGCCACGTTTATTGTTATTATCGTTATTATATTTTTGTTGTTCAACGTAATGATCATATTTATTAACAACAACACACGCGATACATACGATTTTTCATTTGTAAAAAAATAAAATAATGTGACTGGCTCTAATGCCCGTACGTTTCTATTGCATCATAAGATTTCGTACGGCAAATTTCAATATAATATCTCGTTTCATGTATTTTTTACATCGATGATGTGTTCAATACATTCGATTTGAATATATGTAAATCAATCAATAACGATTTTGAAACCTATACAATTAACATATTCCTTCAAAATTTTCGTACGACATAAATCCGGAGATATAATCCAAATATTACGATAATCTCCATTTATTCGTCGGCAACAAAAACAAGAGCGCACAACCGAACTTCCCCAACAACAATCCCATAAGAATCTTCGAAAACTCCCAAAGTCCTCCGACAAAGCCAAATTAGTAATCCACGCTTGCATAGAACGAACCACCCACACACCCCGCGGTGATATAGCCGTTTTTAATAGACTTTCTTCGGGTTCTGGTAACAAGCCTCTTACGCGAATAAATATCATTCGAACAAGCGACACATTGGCAGATTATGCCTCGGCGGACTCCCATTAAGATGATTTATCCGGCTTCCGTAAGCGGGGACACGTTAAATGAAGAATTATTACCATTGTGGATGTGGAGGGCGGTTAGTTTCTGATTTATATATCGATCCGAAATCGTTCCGATACGTGGTCGAATCTAACGAACTGTTCATGTGTGTATATGGGTTGTATAAATTTTCACGCGCTTCCTCTGTCGCTGATAAATCAGCATTTCCCAAGGCGGCCGATGACGATGATCTTGGTAACGAACCGGAATTCTCATATTTTATAATAATAATGTTTTGATAGTCCATTGCGACACGGAGATGCCGCTCGGCGTAACGAACCACTAAATGTCTTCAATCGAACAGTATTAGTAATATTTTTCGGGTTTAATAGAAATTAAAAATTATACGATTCGAATCTTCAATGGCGTATACTTCACCATTATATACAACGATCAAAAATGTTTTTTATAAAAATAAATTGGTCTCGATCTGTTTAAATATCATCAGATCATTCATGCAAATATCAACAGAATTTAATACGGCTCAAATATTATAATATCGAAACGACATTTGACATTGAAATTTTATTTTCTTGCATAATATATAAAATTCGCGCGAACATATCGAAACGATGTGTCGCAATTTTTAAGCCGACAATCAAATCCGTCGCATTTGTCGCCCGAACGCTGCAATATATTTATTTTTTCCAGACCGAATAAATATAATTCGGATCCACGTCTCGCCGGCGGATCGATTTATGGGGTTTAACCCGGTAATATACGACCGGCGCGAAAAAAAATATATGTTTTACTGCGGCCATTATGCGCGCCGTTAATATTCAAATAAGCTACCAGTTCGCGGGCATACGTCAACATGACACTTCTTGACAAAATATAATATAATGTGACCCGATCTTCTCAAATGTCGCGATCGAGTAGTAAGTGGAAGACTAAAGTACGAGATCGAACTGAAAGATGAGGTTAATTTATGAACACCGGTCGTTTCTGAACGTCTAGTTTGAATTAATTGTGTTCTTCGTGTATGTGAAATATTATTTTATTCTGTATTTGCTTATGTGATTTATTTGATTTTTTTTAAGTTGAATGATTTGTTTTTTTTAGATAGCTTTCGCTGATTATTTTTTATATGATGAATATTATAATATTTGATCTTAACTTCAAACTGAATGAACGAATCAAACATTTACATTAATATTTTTTTTTCTAAATAGAACGGATAAGTATCGTTACACCCAATTCAAAAGCAGCTGTCCATCATAAAAATGCAATTTTCCGACATAAACGAAAATCATCATCGCATTCTACGAAGCGTGTCATTAGTTAATTGCACATTGACTCACTTCGCACCAACAACAAGCACTCCAACGTCGATGACGATGGACAACCGAACCCAATATATGCCTAACGACCTCGCATACACATATCCATATCCATACAAATAAAAGTCGGGAAACACGAAATCTTGGCGAAAGCGGAGGAAAATGTACGCGGCCGATGCGTGTTTTTCCCGTCGTAAAAGCGAAACGACGGCGACAAAACGTAATTGTATTTATGCGGTTTCCATTAACACCCCGTGACACGTACGTAGTCTACGGGGTCGGTGGGCGGGAAGCGTTATGAATATTTAAAAGTGTTTTTATCGCCGCAGACAACGCGCGTGTATGCGTTTTTTTTTTCGTTATGTTTTCGCGACGGAAGGCTTTTATGTGTGGTCGTTTCGCACGCTAACGTTTCGAATTTTGAATTTTGGCGCGTTCGATTTGGGCGTTTTGGCTTTGAAGGACAAAAGTTGATGTGCTCGTTCGAGATGTGCTGACCTGAAAAAGAACGCTTAAAAAGTAGAGTACTTTTTGCGTATATCGATCGATTTCCGATAAAAAAACAGTCACACTTGAATAGTGACAAGTTTCCAATTGCGACTCATTATTCAATTGCTTATTTTGTCCTCAGATGCGGGTAATCAAATCCACCGAAGCCTATCAAGATTATACGAGTTTCTCTATTCTTTCTTTATATATAAATTAACCCCCGACTGCTCTCATCAATTAAAAGCTCGTTCTCGTCTCGTGAGAGTAAAACTGACATTTTTTTCTATTCGACACCAAAACTGTGTAGTTTTACGGCCATCTTTATCAGATCAGAACGTGTTAATTCCATATAGTAATTAAGATAAGCCTTGTTTTGTAAATGCATACGTTTATAAGTACGTTGGCCGCAGAGTGCACTAAAACGTGTGAATCACAATGCATCGTCTCCACGAACATATTCAATTAACGAACGTCCACTCAATTGATTTTAATTGTCGTTTCTGTATCTGCTCGACTGCTGTTGTTTTAGATTGTGTTGATTGTGCATCGGCGTTCGAATATGGATGTATGCTTAAATGTTATACAATATCTTCCGTGAATTGTTAACAATTGGATGATTATGCATTATTTTAATTGGCACTGTTTGTCCCATTTGCATGAAACAATCGACGATTACGCAAGAGTAATCTAGATCAATTCAAATCTGTCAAATCATTTCCTTTTTCGTATACTTGACACGATACAATTACTAGATAATTACAAGATTCATATCTTCTTAAATTTTAACAAATAATTCTAAAATTTTGTTGTATCATTTTAAAATTTCAATTTAGCTTCAAGCATAAATATATCTTAGTTAAGCCTAATCATTCTCACCATAAACCAATTGTCCAAAGCGGCAAATCAATTCGAATTTATCGCGCGTATATTTTTCTTCATTTACGCTTCTTTTTTACTGTCATTCGAAACCGAACGATGAATTCCGTATAATGGACAGTCACTCGTTCGGTCTTTCAATAAAATAAAAAAATAAATACGAAACCATGCGAGAGAAAGAGCGTCATAATTGAATGCGGCGGGAAGCCACCGTCGTTTGGACATTTATTGTTGCGTTTAAATGTCGTGATGTACGATTGGATGACCTCCTTGGCATGGTCCAACAGTAGGAGACTATCAGAAGTGAAAGATGAAATAATACTTGGAATATAAACGCGGATGGGTTATCTCTTAATTGATAAGAAGGTTTTGTTTTAAGACGTCCAGCTGGTGTGTTAATTAAGGGGGTGGACGGGTTGGCTTCTTCGATACGAGTAATCGTAATATGTTAACTTTATCAATGTAAATAATCTTTCGATTTTATTTAATGCGTACAAAATATCAATATCATCATAATTTAATCGATTCAATCACGATAAATTGTCTTTTTTCATGAAAAGCTTTTAATAATCACTAATTGTCGATTGAATATATATATTTTTTTTTCATTCTCACGAACATTCCTTAACGTTTCAATTGGCGCGAATTGACACATTACGTGCGTACAAATTGATTTTTATCGACACGTCTCCGTTTGACGCACGTATCAATACGTCCACTAATTGGTCACGTTCGTTATTATTTGAAAGCGACTTCGAAAACGATCCCATTGATTTATGGCCGGCTAATAAATAACTCAATAATCTTGCATCGGAGAATAAACGATCGATTGACCCCGGTTGACGATCGATCGTTAAACAATTTCTGCAAATTCGATGGAATATTCATGTATGGCCAATTTAATCGTATGCGATTACAATTAAGAGAGGGCTTAAATTAATATAATCAAATGGCTAGATCCGTTTGCACCCTTCTTTTTAAATTGGGGATGATGTGTTTTTTTGTTGTATGTAAATGATGTACTAATGTCTTGAAAAAATAAAAAGGGGACGATAAATCTTGGGACGGAATCGTGATCAGCAATATTAATGAATTTTGTATTGTAGTTTTTTTATGTGAAAATTATTTATTTATTCATCGGATAAGATATTGTAATGTACGTATAAAATATTCAATGTAATAAACGTAAGATTTTCGAATTCTAAGAATGCGAAACTAATATTTTTCGCTATACGGAATTAGTTTCAACTTTGTACGTAGACTTTCAGTGGGAAATCTCACTTTTAAGTCATTTTCGCCTACAATCAGGTAACGAACCAATTTTCAAAGCAAATTAATACGTTAGTCGTAACTCGCGAACTTAACGAACGCAACATCAAACGAAAACTCATTAAACGCAAACTCTTAGGAAAACAGTCTTTTTTTAGGCGAACGACATTTCATTTCGACCCCCTTCCCGAGCAACTATATCAACGTTACCGAGACGTTTTTCCGTTTTCCCGTTCCTTATTTTTTCGCTTTTTTTTTTAATTTTTCCTCAGGCCTTCGGGAAAATTTATGTTTTCATTTTGGCAAAGAGAAAAGTTGACGATAATATGATTACGTTCGTAAATACGATACTTTCGCGAGTGCATTCTTCGCGCCGAGGTTAGAAAAATGCGAAAGTATCTCCCTTTCGCTAGAAAATAGGGTGTCCCTCCGCACGTTCCCTTTCGTACAGTGTGTTCATGAATTCATTAAAAATTTAAATAAAATATCGAACATCAGATTTTTTTGTATCGATATGATTTGATATGAAAAATTATATCATGAATTAACATTAAAATAAAAATTTCTACATATGAAAAGAATTATAAATTCAATCAAATTTTTCAGTAAAGTAAAAACGATAATATATAATTTAATTATTTTTGTGAATTATAAAAACTAAGCCTTATTCTATAATACATAAATGAAAGTTTTACGAAAATCCTGTATATTTCTACACTGCTCGTACTATGGGGGTTGACAAGCGTCCCTCGAGAGCCACCGGAACATCCATTATCGGAGTACACCACCCCCTAGGCCGCCCTTCCAGATACAAATAATATACTTAGTGTTGGAGTGAGAGATACAGGCGATGTTCTTTGTATTTACCGCTGGATGACACGAGCGTGCCTAATGAAATTATGGACAAACATACGATATTGCGAAGAGTCGTAAAATAAAATTTCAATTGAAATGATTCATATGTTTGCTTACGTTCGATAGCTATTAAACGGGTGATTTAATGTGTTTGATTCGGTATGATGAATTTGAGCCAGAGATTGAAAATTTACCGTAAATATTATTCTTAAGCGATTAGTGAAATGTTTGAATTTAACTAAGCGAATCGTTAAGGTTTTCTCGTTTATTTTTTTTAACAAAGTGCATGGTTAAGTAACTTTTCGCTTCGGAATAACTTTTTACCGTCCGTCGATTGCATACGAGTACAGAAACCAGCTGATGAAGCATGCTTGCGTTTCTTTAGAGGGTTTCTCGTTGCAATCCATCAAGGATCGGACATTGAGCGATAACAAACGCCGACCCCGAGGGCCACGGTCGACAATCACCAACACGTTCCTAAGAAGACCAGAATTTTAATCGAACATAGCCTTAATTAATGAAAACCTTCATATCTCAGTACCCACCCTCGCAGTTCGAAGAATTCTTCGACACGCGAAGTTTCGCTCGTAAAATTTCCAATATTGTGTCGTCTACCCCTGCCTTCCACCCCGATGGCAACATGTTAGGAATGATTTTATTTGTTTCCATCCCTCCCCCATGACGATTTTATCGAACTGGTGGTAGATAAGGACGTTGTCTCTTCCGTACGCCATTGCTCGGATCGGTTAGTCATGACTAAGCAACAATATAAACGATTTATATTTCAGCTGACATAAATCAATGCTTAAATGCGATATTGCATTCTGTAGGACGAATCGCGGATTTGAATCGCATGCTAGATTTCGATTCACATATGATCATTTATCTTGTTAATATGTTTTTATATTGTATGGCTTGCGGTATGTGCGAGAATGATTATTGTAATCGTGATGAAAGTCACAAATCGGAAGACTTCAGTTATGAAATTTTTGAAATGATAATGATTAAAAATTTTATATTTAATCAAAATTAAAGTTGATCCAGATTACGAAAGTGATTGATTAACTTTCAAGATTATTATCTTAAAAATGATTCGATATACCGATATTTCATTAATCATTTTACTTCGAGTTTATACTGCGATGTAATTAGGAATTCAAAACTGCCACATCCTATATAAAATCTATCCCCTTTCACACAAATAACGTCGTACATTCGAAACAAAATAACAGTTTCATTCGCAAAACTTTCGGTTATTATGTCACACACTGCCAATTCAGTCTTGAATTTATAGCCAAAAGAAATCCACGTGCTCGATTCTAAAAACGGTTCGAACCATGCGTGCTAAGAAAGTTTTCATCGCTCGGGTAATTTGATTTGTTCCATAGATTAGCATAAAACTGGAATGGAATTGGATTTTGTTTTCGAGCCGATACCGTCGAGTGCTCCACTAATAAATTAGATTTTCGAACGATATTTTTTCGAAGGCCCATTTTTCGAACGATTCGAATTTCCCGTATTGGAATTTGAATAAGATTAAATTACCGACACTTCATAGGCGGGTTTGTGCGAAGACTTTGTACGAAAGCGCAGAATCATCTTCCGATTGCAGCGTCATTATGTTGCTAATGTTGTCGGGATGCAATCATTATCCTGTACGTACAATTGACACGCGTAATGTACTGAATCTTCTACAGATCCATCGAGAAGCAATCAAAGACCGATATCCTAGAATTTGTGCGTCAAATCGACGGTTGATTGACGCTTACTGATGGGGCCACCCCAATTGTGTCTTCGGATTGTGTATCGAATGCTTAAATTTAGTCGTAATAATAGTGATGGATTCTTGTATGAATTAAATGAAATGTAAGGTGTTAAATTAATACTAATTTAATTTTAATATTTTCCAAAGTAACGTAATAGGTAATTTGTTTTTAATTGTCGTATTTTAAGTAAAACAATTGATTGAAAAAAACATTTATTTATTTTAATTCAATCTAACAAATAATCACCATCGTTACGTATAATCTTTTCCCACATTTTTGGAAGTTTTGGATCCCCTTTTCATAAAAGTTTCGTTTAAAAAGTGTTGTATAGAATGGAATAAATAGTAGTCAGAATTAAAGAATCGAAATGTGATATAATAAGTAGAAACAAAATTCACATATTTTAATTTTAGATTATATTTGATTCAAATTATTACTTTTACATATTCAATTAGCAATCAGTTTTATTTGTTTATTGAAATTTCGAAATTTATCTCATATGATTTCAGAATACTTTCAAATACATACCTTCAATTCCACCTATCTCTCAACACCGAGTAATGGAAAAATATTATCCTGAAATAGAAATTACACACACATAACTATGATAATTCACTTTATAAAAACACCAAGCCTTTCCAACAACCACCCACATTTTCTAAATAATTTCACACGCGTATTAAGTCCACATTTGCAGACAATTAGCACACGCTCTTTCCAGGTACATACCCACCATATGCGAAGGGAACGAAAACGTGGCTCGTGCAAAAAGTGACGACTCCCCGCGTAAGTCGTAATAAATTAGAATTTATTCCGGCCGACGAATTAATGCGAAATGCACGAGTATGAGCCGTTGTTATTATTGAAATAATAACGAACGTGTATTTGCATTGAGAACGGGGCGCCCCTCGTTCCGCAAGAAGCGACGACGTATGAAATTCCGTTCGTTATCTCGTTCTATGTAATAAAATAATAATCTTGATGTTATAATGTAATGTTGTTAACTGGTCTGTGTTGGGAATTTGATTGGATTCGGGTGTGATTCGTTCCTAATCTTAATTAGGCGGTTGTTTTGTGGCGCTATGATTCATTCGCTAATTTGGCGTGTTTGAATTATTAGTTTGTGAAATTTGAGTCATTCGATTTAAATTAATTTTTTGTTTATCAGATTTGGAAATATGGTGAATCAGTGTGATTTTTTTTTAAGTTTTTTATTACATATTAAGTTTGAAATTAAAATTATTTCAAGCATGAAGTGTACATTTAATTAACGAAAGAATGAGGCTTTTAAAATATCACAAAAGTTTTGAAAATTTATCCTTTTCATAAAATATATGAACCATCCCTTGACAATCAAATCATTTTAATTTTCATTAATCGATCGAATCGAGTATCTGTGGGAATCAGTGCATTCAACGAGATTTTACCATAAACTTATTTTTATACGTTAGCACTAATTATTCAAAGAAATGAATTTACATTAATCAAAGAAAACCCTTCCTTTATACAAAATGAAAATAACTTACAAATTACATATGAAAAAATACAAAAATTATGCGATTCATTCTCATAATAATATTTCATCCGTACTAATTATTATAACGCATGCCTTTCCAAGAAAATTATTAAATTCATATGCAATTGGTTGGCGGCTCGTTTGGAAAACATCGAAAAAACTCAAAATGTAGAACCCTACATAAAATTGCATATCGACAAAAAACCTTCATATCGCATAAATTTAATAAACCTTCGCAGACCTAACGAAAGTAAACACAATAATAATATTC
The DNA here is from genome assembly GCA_028571205.2 of Hydropsyche betteni. Classification (NCBI taxonomy): domain Eukaryota; kingdom Metazoa; phylum Arthropoda; class Insecta; order Trichoptera; family Hydropsychidae; genus Hydropsyche; species Hydropsyche betteni. The sequence goes on from JAOXNN020000086.1 coordinate 2,234,833, forward strand.
GTGCGTGCTTTCTCAGTATGGGAAACGGAAGTGCTCGTCGGCGGCCGCTTCTGCGACTCATTATTTATTATACATCAAAGAATATACAAGATTTAGTACACGGTGCCTTTCCTTACAAGAAATTTGTTTGCTAACTTTTAACAAGGCTGTCTGTCAATCATCGGATACGCGAAATTTCCCCGAGAGCCTCCGGTCGCTCGAAGATTCAAAATTCGAAAAGCGACGAAGTACGATTCGTCAAAATGATACTTCTTCTGCACAAGTTTCCGATGGATGCAGCAGGTGATGCAAGTAATCGCTTCGCTTCCAATTACCGGCAGTTTCTCCCCAATTACCCAAGTTAGGCTGCTGAGTAAAAATCATCGCCATCTTTTTCCGTGCGAAATCTACTCGCGAAACTTTTCCGCATTAATAACGCAAATTCCCTCAGAATAATGAAATCTTCATACGAGTTCGAAACTCGCGAGCGGTACTAAACAAAAGCAAGTAAACTTGTAGGGAAATACGCACTCTTGTACCGAACATATACGAACCTCCGTTCACGCAACTTCGTCTTCATCTTCTCGGGTGTTTACATCGCCGGAGGCCGAAAACGACTCGTCAATTTAATAAATTGTTGTGTTCGAAGATGTAACGCGGGGCACACGACCCGTAATAATGTAAAAAGGACGTGGGCGAACCGAGGGCCTCCGCTGCTATTCCGAAGGGCCCTGCTCTTTTAAAGAACTGCTTAATTTCTTGGAGCACACCTTAATTGAGTTTTCGTTGACGTGAGAACGAATGAGAGCAGGACTCGTTGCTAGGACGTGTGTCGTAAATGAGATCGTTGTCGGTTTTCTTAGTAATTTAAATTGTTCTTTGCATATACACTCCATCCTCTTTTTACACGGTTCAAGGATGAAGGACCGATTTTTTTCACTTTAGCACTGTATAAAAAAGTATATTTGGATGGAAGTTCTATCCAAATATACTGATGGAATCTATCTCCAATTTTTGTATGGTCACCATACGAATTTTTTTACATGGAAATCTTTGGAACGTATCCCCGTGTAAAAAGAGGATTGAATGTCTTTGAAAAATTCAATATTAAAGTCACTTGTTGGAAAAAAATTATATTATTAAGTTGCTCTAAATACATGTATTATTTTTTTTTTTGATGACTAATTATTTAATCAAAATGCATAATTTTGTTACATATGTGAATTTTTATAAAAATTTCCATTTAGTTTTATAGCTTTGGGCCTATTGCCAGACTACTTGAGTCAAAAAAAATGAATAATTTTCGATTTTTCGCCATATTTCTATGATTTATGTCGTTTTCAGATTTGAAGCGACACAGTATAATTTCACGTGTAATAATCGGGATCAAACGGGAATAGTCCGACTTTGTTAATGAGACGCGTTCACAAAACTAAGTCCGTAAGCCCTTTGATGTGATTTCGGTGTCGTTTTGCGACATTGGTCTACTAGTGGCCGCTGAAACGCTCAACTATTTTAATTCTAACACGAGAGACACACATATTCCAATAATATATAATGTATCCGTGTCGTGTGTGGTCCTCGTTCGAATCACCTGTCATATTCGTGTGTAGTTGCTTGTTGCTCTTATCTGGGGCCGCCTCTGGAGTAGGCGAGGACTTTTTTCTTGTGTTCTTGTTTCGCTTATCCTTTGGCAGATATGATTTTTAACGATGGACGGACGTCTGGAAACATCACAAGAGTCGGTGGTTGCTCTCGTTTGATTCCATGTGCGACGCATTAAGTCTGAAAGCTATCATTTATTATTTCCTTTTTGTCGGTGGCGTTTCATTAACGGCCCATCTGAAAACGGATCCTACTTAAAAGCGACGCCTCGTTTTATAAGCTCGAGGTTCTTTTATTAAAAAAATTCTTCTCACCCGGCATTGGAGACGTGTATATATTCTCCAGAGACTCGAATGAATCATAATATACAAAATCGAAAATATAATAAATTAAAACGTCGTCTATTATATGTAACTTTTTGAATTTATATTAAATTTTATACATCGTTTGAGAAATGTGCTGTTTATTCAGCGGTGAATTCTTTTAATTAAATGTAAATTTCGTATGTAATTTCAACTGGATGCTGCAGAAAAAATCCAGTAATAATTCTGGTAATGGAAGACGTTCCTAGGGGGAAACGCATCTAGCAGACACGCGTTGATAAATTGAAATGCAGACGACCATCTCCATCCACTAAAGTGTTTTTCTTTTGTCGTCGTAGAAAACCACAGTTCCCCAATAGATAGAAACAATATGGTAAGCTCATCAAGCAATTACGAATCCTCGATTGCACCGATCGCGAACGATTCACCAAACATCGGAAACGCTTTCGTTTTCCATTCAGTCACCATAACATAATGAAATATGCTTTGATGATTCCGTTCTTACATTAAACATCCTTAATGGGGAGGGGGGTTTCTCCGTACAAAATTGAGAATTCGGGATACGATCTCGAGTGGCGACGACTGGGGAAGAATCTGGAGTGGATCCACCCTCGTTAGCGTCTCCATGCTTGAGGAGTTGGAAGCCTGTAGTCCCCACTTTGAGGGGCTGGATGACGGGACAAATGACAAATTAAAGCCACCACAATAAGACAAAAGCTCGCGAGCGCGAACGGTAAATCTTTCGACGACGGCTCCCAGTATCGTAAAAATAGACGCTTTTCGTGATCCGTGACTGATGATGTGGTGTTGAATCGTATTTTTTTTTTGTATACTCCTAACGCATATCTATTATTTCGTTTTGTTTCGAGCGCTCCCTTCGCTCGGGGCGTTCGAATCCTAGTAATATATGCGTGAGATTTTAGACGTTTCTAGTTCAGATTTTCGAAGACGCTGAGATAATATTTTCGTAGAACGACAAGGCGTTCATCTCATAACACCGAAAGATTTACATGTGAGTGAGCGAACGACGTGGTGGGTAAGTCTATCGGAGGCGATGTCGTATCAAGTGGTTTTTTAGAAGGAACTGATGAAAGACTTTATATTTGGATCAATAAACAATGAAAACATTGTTGAATCATTGCGTATTAATATTTATGTAATGTGCCTAAATTGAAGCTTAATCGGATCCGTTTGTATATTTTTATAATTTTCTAGTATCGAATGAATATTATAAATATTGATTTATGCCTCAATAATTTTCTGACGATTTGATAATTGATCAGTCAATACTCGGATTTTCTTAGACATTCGAGTATTATTACAGCTGAACGTGACCGCGACGACTAAACCGAGCGAAAACTTAATCTATGAAAAGTCTCTATCGCTTTACAGCACCACAGAATTGTCCCCGAAATGACAAAACCACAACAATAATAATACAATGTAAAAAATAAACAGCCGATTTGTTTGCACGTCCCGCATAAGCACCGAACGACGGGCGCATAATTGAGTCTTCGACGGGAAAATTACAAGTGAAAGCCTCGTACGAAAATCGACTTTACCCCAAGATGGGATAGGCCACAGATTGGCAAGTCAGATTTCAGAAACGAAGGGACGAAAACTCTTTTTCGGCGGTCGTCCTAAATAAATATTTTCGTCACACGGTTATTGTGCCGCGCACCGTGAGCGAATCTCCCGTTTTCTTCGATTTATTTAATGTATGAAAATAGTCGCATTTCGATTGTTACCCTCATTGTTTGCCCAGCGTATAATCTCGGTTTGAGAAAAATATAGAAATTCTTGAGGGGTGCAGAACCGAAATTTACAAACCA
>JAOXNN020000086.1:2248981-2285005 GCA_028571205.2 Hydropsyche betteni
ATGTATTTATTAATTTAGAATATGTAATTTATAGAACTGTTTAATACGTTTTTATAATATCGGTTTCACTAGCATTGTATTTTTTATTTAGAAAAAATAATCATATATGTATTTTGGAGTGTTCTTAAAAACAACATTAGCGATTCGAAATAATGGGTTCGTAAGTTTTGGCTAAATTTCAAAGATGTATGAAAATAATGCTAAAAATAACATGATTCGAAACAGAACGCTGAAAACAAGATTCATAACACCTGTGTCGGGTTTCAACAAATGCGTCAAATATTTTCTTAGTCCCGGACAAAATCGAATGCGTGTCCAATCTCCGTCTGGGGTGGCAAGCGACCGACAATCGCACAAATTCTTCTACGTTTGTGAAACACATTTTTTTCCCTTTCATCTTTTGAAAACCCTCCCGCCACACATACGACGACACAACCGCGCACATAACACACGATTTAACGACGCGAACACGAATCGATGCCGCTTTTTTACTGTTACATATTAAAAAAGGCCCGCTGACGGACAGGTCGAACGGCCGAAAGGGCGAACGATGATCGATCGCCGACAATTCCTCCTGATTGATTTTTGAACGGGACAGCTTTCGGGTTGGGAGCGGGGGTGGCTACACCCCTGGGAACCAATAGGGCCGGCCACGTTCAGGGTTGACGATTTCGTGTCAGTGGAGCGCGCGAGTGAGCATTGTCCTCTGTTTTGAAAAGGAAATGCGTGCCGAATTGGCGCGCGATTCGATCTGCTCGAAACTAACAGAAATGAGGTTTCCGTATGGGTGGTTGTCAAACTGTTTTATGTCGTGTTCGATGATATGAAGAGTGGCTGGCAGTGGGTCAGTCAGATGTTTGAAATGTTAGAATGATAAGTGAGAGACTGAAAGAAAACGGGGAAGTTCAAAAAGACGATAGGTGTAAGATTTTTAAAAAATGTATGGAGTAAATTGGATCAGAATATTCAAAAGACTAGTGACGTCCTGACGGCATAGGAAAATGAGGAAAATAATGCCTAATGGTGGCAAAATAAATATTTTTCTTTATGAAAACAAATTCGACAAAAATATTTTTGCTTCAAAGTAAATTTACGACGTGAAAATGTAATTTAAAATATCTATATACAATAGAATAATTAATCGATAAAAAATCTTTTGAATTAAAACTATATTTCTAGAAAATGTGACATTTTGACCTTTGCCTAACAGCGGCATATTGTCTCGGGACGTTACGAGAAGAGTGGAATATTATTTGACAGAATTTTTAATAATGGATGTTTTCATAATCTGATCATTGTAAATTACCTTCATCAAAAATTTTTAAGAACAAATATATAAACTTCTGGTAATATTTTGTTTTGTAGTAAATTTTATATAAACTTTATATGATAATTTCGATGATTGCATCGTAAAATTATTTTCTGTTCAGTTGTATAGTATCGATTTTAAAAGATTGAGAAGCTTTACGATTTCGCAGTGAACTATGGGTGTCTTTATGGTTTTTCAAATTTCAAAAAATCAGCTGCCTCGAGCATATCGAATCACTTGATCTGCAATTTTCATGTTTCGACCCTCGCGTACGAACAAACGTAAACGTCATTTTCTGCAATACGAAGCGGCAGATGATCTTGACAGACATTTCACGTCCGCAGCTAAAAGGAATAAATTCAAAATTGGATTTCGCATTTTTTATTGCAGACGACAAAATTGTAGACGAACTATACACGTATACGGATCGTTCGTATTATGAAAGCTTTTATTGTTTCGGTTGAAACGTTAATTTCGCCCCCGCTCGCCCCATACAATATAACGAAATAACGTTACCTTTTCAATTTGCCAGAACAATAACGTTTCGCTTTCGACTCGTCAACGCTTTAATATAATACTTTTTTTTTCATTTTCAGGAACAAAGTCGTACCGTCCCACACAAATGACGGATCAAACGGCAAACTAATTGATGTCGGAATCGAAAAAAAAAATCAAATATCTATTAGACATCGATTTGGGCACAAGCGGATCTCTCCGATATGGAATCTCCAATGGTTGTGTCCATTCGTAATTGTGTGAGCGTTTAATATTTTTTTTTTATTAAAACAACGCCTCGCTTTCTTATCCCTCTGAAAATTCTCAAATTCGGGAATTCGGTAATATGGTGAAAGAGACGACGAGCCCTTTCTTGACTTGGGGAAGACAATCCCGGGAGACACACGGCTTTTAATATTGTCCATGATAAATCACAAGTGTCCCATAGCCGGGGACGCAATATAGCCCATACAACGCCCATCCCCTGAACGTCCCGTTTTTCATCCCCAAGGACCCCACGAACTATGCGAGAAAACTTCGTGCCAGTCTTGAGCTGGAATCTCTCAATAATTAACAACGACCATTCCACACTATAACTATCAGATATTTAGACCTCATAAAACCTCATAAATTAATATGAAAACTTCGCACGAACATATTTTGACATTCGCGATATACGCCAGAAGATTTGCGGCAAAATTTGCGCTTCAAAGCAACTTTTATCTCATGTACGTTGAATGAACTCGAAAATCGAATACGCATATGCTCGTACAAAAATATCGAGGTGTTTCCGAATCGATACGATTAAATATTCATGAGGCGCCCTTCGCGTCGAAAACTCTTTGACGAATTTCACCTTGCCGCAGAGAAAACCGCCCCATAAATCATACTTCGAAAATCTTCTCCGAGTCAGAAAACGGCGCCGAAGAGCGAAAATGATATTTCTAAAAAAATATTTATAAAAAGTAAAAAAGACCCACTTCTGGCGCGGCATAATCGAACCGATTAAACAGTTTTCCACCCACTGTTTTAATGCTCGAGATACTGATTAACATTTCTCGCATGTTTATGCGCGATCCGTCCCATAAACACGCCGATTTATGGCCGACGCCGTAACGAGCCTCAACGAGGGTCAGAACTGCTTTGAAAAATTCCCAAAAAATTAATTCAACCCGTCCCCAGCGTGTCTACATTCGAAGTTCTCGAAATCGGAACGATACGGCTTTCGGGAATCCCGTATTTGCGCGATCGCGCCAAAATACGGCCTGAATAAATAATACGACCGTATAATGGGATTATTGCCGAGGCTATGGGGGTGCTGATACAAATCAGACGAGCCGGATGAAACAGGTTAATAATATAAAATAAATACTCGGGGCGTGTAAACAAAGTGTTACAGTCGGTTTGCATTGTGTCCTTACTAAATAAAGAGACCCGGTTCCAGGTAACGAAAAATGAAGGCGCTGATAAAGCCTTCTCTAGTTTCATCGATTGTACGTGCGTAAACTGTATTCGATTAAAATATCAATTGACTTTGTTTACAAAAAAGATTTTGGGATCTTAGAAACCCGAAACATGATATTGTCCAATCCGAGAATTGATCAAAGCTTGTTTCCGTTCCGACGTGTTTGTCCGTATCATTGAAAAAAATTGTTTTCACTTTCGATCCTTATTATATTATATGTTAATTCCGATTGAGAGCCTCATTCGCGCTTTTGTGTATTTTTAAAACAAACCGGGCGTTATTTGTTTTGGCTTATGAATAATTATGAGTTGCGCGCCGAGGGGGGCTTAGGCTCGTATGTGTCCTTTTATGGCCGCTATCCAGTCTGGCCAATGTCAACAAAACTGTGACATAATTCAGAGCTAACAACCGCACGTACGGACATTTCGAATTTCAAAAATCGTTCCTTTTCCCGCCCGATAGAGATCTCTTCGCTTCGGCGGGGGGCGCGCGATAAAATTATTCGACCGGATTTTGTTTTATTTTATTGACGCTCCGACACGTTACGATTCATTAATTAAAACTTAATTTATATATGTTCAATGAAAAAGTATGCGTAAATCTCCATTATGTGAATGCATATGGAAAAAAATAGTTTTTTTTATTATTTATATTAATTTTTTATACGCGAGTCGTTTATGAAAAGTCAAACATTATAAAATCTCGCTGTGTTTATCTTTATGACTTGTCGAGTGTGCTTTGTATGCACCTAAGTAACATGACACACGCTTTTGTTGCTCAACAAATTTTAATGTCACATTAAAGGTGAAGCTCATTTTCTTAACATATAAACAGACTAGTAACGAATTAACATAAATTAAAAAAAATACTGAACACTTTCACCAAACGCATAGATTTAATCGTGGAAGTATTTAAGTATATTATAATATGAAAAAGAAGAAGAAATCGAAAATACCTGCATAAGTCATTGTACTTAAAAAAAAGTAAACGTTATCTACTTAAGTAAAACAAATTTTCACCTTCCTATTTGTACTTCGCACTAACAATAAAACGTTTCCGCACATAGATACTTCACAAGAATTCCGATCTATTAACTATCAGTATACAAACACAAAAAACCTCAACGAATCCGCAAAGTTTAACATCTAACCAATTCCTATTTCAATTTTAGCGTGCATCAAAAAGGCGTAAAATTACTTATCACGTGCGAGAGAGCATAATAAGAAATTCGTTCGAGATTTATTCAAATTAAATACGTATTCCAATAATGAGATTTGATTCCCGGGAGATTTTAATGCGGCGAATACGAATCTACTCAACATATACACATGTAAACATTTTTTAATACTTTTTTTTTGTTATTATTCATTACCCACGTACCTAACCACCCGCCGAGAGTTTAATTCGTCGATGACGATCGGACGAGTAATTTTAATCGGCGAATTCACTTAAAAAATCCACCCGATTCGTGCGGAAATGAGATCAAAGGAAAAAAGCTAGGTACTTGGTATGTTCTAGGTAATTTCATTTTTTTTCCATCGTTCACGACGAACAAATATTGGCCGAAGATAAGAAGCGTTCCGTTTCCGTTACTAATTTACATTTGTCATCGTAACTCGCTGTTGATCTTCCGCTAAGTGTTTTTTTTTTAAACTAAAAATTGCGTCATCGTCAAGTGTTTCGAAAGTTAATATTCGTAATTAATCAAATTTGAAGTACATTTGAGACTGTTTTTAAAAATTTAGCGAAACGAACATGCTGTGATCGTATTTAAAATCACACGATTTATTTATTTTCTCAAATACATTTTTTTCGGGACACGTTAAACGTTCCGAAAATCAATTCGAAATCGTTTTGTTCGCTGGAAATCACTCGAATCGCTTTATAATTCACGTCGCATTTGAATAACATCCGATGAAAAAATCACATACACAATAAAAGCACGCAACTTTGCATACATACGAATCGATCAATTTCAAATTCGGACGACAAAAGAATACCGAAATTGACGTTTGAAAGCATCGGAATTGACCGCGTGATGGCTCAATTTAACATTTACCGATATGCACGGGCAATGAAAACGTACCCATTATCGGAAAAAAACAATAAATATTCCGACAGAGCTAAATCCATTATCTTTCTAAATATGCCTAAATACTTAGGACACGTAGTCCTGGAACGATCTCGCATGAATACAATATGTACGGGAGGGTGTTGAAGATTTATTTTTTTCCGTACAAGGAACAAACCTTCAAAGGATCGGCGTCTTTTCGGCGCCTCGCAACGCCCACATTCACATTATGTGTATTATTTATTCATGTTTGGTAAACATACCCCGATTATATTTTTTTCACGTTGATATTCGACAAAATTGGGTAAATAATAATGTTGAAACGAAAATGAACTTTTCTTCGGTTGATCGATCATATTCAATACGTTTCATAATTGATGCAATACTTTATTTCGTAATACAAATTATGATTTAAAATGAAAATTAAAAAATATGATATGAACAATAGAAAAAATAGTTTGTGCATTGAAATGATCAAGAGGTGGCAATGTCGCCAGAGTAAAGTCTTTCTCTACAGCAGTGTTTCCCAACGTGGGGCGCACGCCCCACCGGGGGACAATACGCAAATCATTGATATTTGTTACATTGCTATCGCAAAATGCATTTTCGAAAAAAAAATTAAATTGCAACTCTGACTTTTTGAGAATAGCGGATAATAATAATAGAAAATCTAAAATATTTGGCTTCATTGGACTTCTGCAGGTGTATAAAAAAAAAGTTTCAGATAAAAAATTTGAGCAATTTTTTTTTTTGAAGTGGGGCATGGTACGAAAAAGGTTAGAAAACACTGCTCTACGGACAATACAACTGTCAGCTGTGAATGTTTCTTTTTATTTATATTTATTTTATTTTATTTTATCACATTTTAACAATTTGATTCCATCATGAAAGTTGCAAATTATCGTCATGCGATAGGTATTTCGCCCTGTTCGCTTTTACAGCATTGCCGATCCTTTAAGCCAGGCGCACACTTGCGATTTATGGTCGCGCGATTGTTAGGTCGCGAAAATGGAACACATTATTTTGGGTTAAAATGCACTCATATGCGACAGAAAATCATGAGAATCATATGCGTGCATTTCAACCCAAAACAGTATGTTCCATTTTCGCGACCAAGCAATCGCGCGACCACAAATCCCAAGTGCGCGCCTGGCCTTATTTATATTCATTCCAATGCACGTTTTATTCGTTTTAAGATACAGATATTTTTTCAATGATCAAAATTTTTTTTCCAATACATACATTTCAATGCTCGTGCAAAATACAAGCACACAAATTATTTTTCTTTCAATGCGCACTAGTTTAATTAAATACACGTTCGAATTGTCCCCACACCAATTTCTCCAGACTCAATAACTTCTACAACAGCACCTTCGACGGCTCCCGTGAAACTTTCGGACACCCCTGCTTCTGAATTCGATTACGTATTCACCTGACGGCGAGACGAAGAAGGCCTCGATGATGAGGGACCGGAGCCGCCTTCGATTCCAGGAATAACCAAATTATCGACGTCACGGACGACAATGGCGAGAACCAGCTCTTGCACACAAATCCACACACACGACCACCACAAGCCAATAAGTGTCAATGCGTGTGTCGGAGGACACCAAAAGGCGTGCACGTTAATTACGCCGCGGGACACAATCAATTTAACGGATTATCGCATGAATACAAATCGGCGGTTGCTTTGTGGACGTACACGTGTGTTTGAGGTCGGTGTCGAAGAATATCAAAAAGTTTTAGGCCTCGGGAATGTGAATGATGAAAATGTGAGGATGTAACTGTCCGATGAAAGAGTGATATGAGTTTTGAATAATTAACATGTTTCGTATTGTAGTATGGACGTGTACGTGAATCATGAGTTATTATAAAATTGAATTGAATTTGTATGACGCGTAAGGGAATACGTAGTTGGTGGTGTAATAGGAAAATGTTTTGTTGTGTGATGCTTCGTAGTGTCAATACGTGATCACTTGAGTGGATTGAATAAATTTGCACACGTTGAGCATAGATTTTTAACACGTGTTTCTAAGTGCAACAATTTAAAATATGCTATGTTCGACAAAAGCGATTCCACACAATAAAATGTACAGTTACACCGATGCTTGAAAAGCAAACGCAAAACCCGGCAGTAAACGCTCCCGCATTATTCACGGTTGCAATTTAACAGCGCTTGTAAAAGTGAATCCTTTCTCGTTTGCCGATAGGGATGCAAAAAAAGATGAAAATATTTACAGATAAGCTTCTTGACGATTTGCCGACGTGTTATGACAAAAGCTCGCTGCCGTACAATGTTTCGACGGTAAACATTTGCTGAAAATTTACGGCTTAATGACCGGTCGGCAATTTTGGTTGAGTTTTAGATAAAATGTACCGACTTATATAACAATAAGAGCAAACGTGAAGGTTATTCTGTTTATGATCTTTGGAGGGTGAGCATTGTTGATGAATAAAATAAGTTTTATTAGTCACAAACTAGACGTAACAATGTATGTTATTTTCTATGAAAATGTTGCATTATATTGAGATTTTTTTCCAGAGTTAAATGTTGATTTGAATTTCAAATAAATATATAAAAACATATTATTCATGGACTACTTGTTTCTAATTTGAAAAAAATCAATACGTTCTTGGACACCCTAATAACCTTCCCTCGTCGAAAACCCTTGAAATTTTCTGAGATGAGGCAATAAAAGTCGGTAGCCGAAAAACGAAGGATACTTTAATTTATTGGACGATATTCGTCTTCATATAAACGTCTCAAAAGGGCCACTCTCCTCTTTTGTTCCACGTCTTTTTTTTTCCAGTACAATAGATCCGTAGATACCGAAAATGTTTAACCAACTTTACTACATGCCTTTCTATTTTTTTTTTCAAAGTTTCCTTCAAACGTGTCAAATTAATGAGAAATAGGATTTATGTCGAGGATGTTGTACAATCGGTAGCAAAAGCGCATAAATATTTAAAAAAAAAAAACTGTTACACTAACTTAATTATATGTTGTAATTTGATATAATAAACGACCATTTTATACGCAAAATATTATAATATTTAAATAATCGCAAAGCTCAATTTGCTAAAATACAATTTTCTTTACACAAACCCGTATACACGAAGCATAACTCATAATGGAAATGAACTGTTTATTACACGGTTTATTGGGTTAAATTCGTACTTGAAAAGTTTAATAACAGCAGCTTCGCACGAAAGCTCGCTCGCGTTCAATTTAATCTAGAATAAATCTAATAATAAAAATTAATTGAATATAAACAAGATTTCGCATTTATTCCATTTTTACCCCCCCTCCCCCGGACCCGTCTTCCATCGTCCACTTACGCATCGTGAAATTTACATTTTTACGCCGAACACTTTTCCGAAACGAAACGTGTCCGTATAAAATATAATCGGAATACAGGTAATTTCGTGATGGCCGCAGTTGAACCGCTTCGGGCCAAATGTATTCTGCACCGAGCCCTTGACGTTTTCTGGCCTATCGGACCCGACATCTTCCACGTGAATTAAGCGAGCTTTCACGTCCTCGTCGATGAAATACGCACACTTTTAGGTATAGGAATTCTTTATGGTGTTCGTATAAATGTCGTCGGTGGTACGTTGAAGTCGTGTGTGAAAAATTAAATTGGTTTATTGAGGTTTGAATGCGTTTAAAATGAGGTCCGAATGGTTTTAGGGTTGAAAAGTTTGATTTTTGTATAGATATGGGTTTATTATTAAATTGTTTTGCATTTTAAAAGCAGTGTTATAAATAATATGTTTTGTTATTTATAAGATTTTATAAATATAAAAGGTTAATATTATAGTTGAAAAATATGAGTGGAGGATAAATCACTTGAAAAATAAATTATTTTTGAATTAAAATTTAATTTATATTTTTCTAGATATAATTAGAATTTTTATATTATAAATTTATATATCATTATTGTTGAAACATTCAATCTGATATCTATAGAAAATAAAACTCTTCCTATTACATTTTTTTATTCCTTCTATCCATAAAAGAAATACAACTTTCAATGAGTTGAATACAGCAACCTTCCTTTATTGGATGGTCTCATGTAAATCAATCTGCTGAACGTGTAACATTTCACTTAATTGATTAAAAAAAGTTATATGTTTATATTAAAAAAAAAAACGTCAATTAAGATATTACTTTATATAGTATATTTGAACTATTTTAATATAAATTGAAACATCAGCTGTTATACAAAACCTTTCCAAATCGATATTATTCATCACATAAATAATAAATATGTCGACAATATTCAATAACCTTGAAATATATAGGTTAATAGGCGCCGATCGAAAAAGCTCCCCATACATACGAAATCGGATTTAAAAAAAACATAACAATTTCTTAAAAGAGGCTTCCACGTGTTGTGAAAAAGTTTAACGCTTCCAAGTTTCACGTACAAAACGAACGTTAGAGCGGACATTTGGGTCAACGCAAAATCAACTTGATTGATTACCGTAATACGGTCATTATTCGACAGTTAACTCAGATTAAATTACAGTAATTACGCACGTCGAAAGTAAACGTATGAAATTTACGAAATCGCGACACAACACGACGCGAACACGCTTATAAAATTTACCCTAAACGCATCGCGACATATGCAAAAATACGTAAGGGAGGAAATTCGACCATTTTCGAAATATCAAGGCCGGTTTTGAATCGAAATTATGATTGATTATGTTCAGAAAATTCGCAGGTTTGAAATAAATCAAAATATACCATCGTTATATGTTGTTTATATAACGTATAAAACTATTTCGATATCATCGGAAGTTTGAACATTTTTTTAAAAGATTTTGAAGGAAATTAGCTCTTAAGAAGATTAGTACATATAATATGGGAACGATTTAAATGTGCATTAAACAAAATAAGTGTGCATTGAAGGAAAATAATGTGTGCATTTTACACGAGAATTAAAATCTGTATCTGTATCTTGAAACGAATAAACGTGCATTAGAATGAATATCAATAAAGGGCGGCAACACCGCAAGTGTGTACAGGGCGAAATACCAACCGCACGACCAGTATTTACAACTTTCATAATAGACAATAGAATTGATTCGCAAAAAAACAAATTCAAACAAAATCAAAATTAATTCAAAAGTAAAGATTTGACAGTTATATTTTATCGCCTGTAGAAAAAAACTACTCTGGCGACGTTGCTATCTACTTTCATTTTAATGCACAAACTATTCATTCTATTGTACATTTCATATTTTTTAAAGCTCACTTTATATTGGAATATTTTTATTGCACACTGAATAAAACAATGCTCAATACGAGATCCTTTAATGCACCAGAAATAATTGCACATCGTATGTTTTCCTAATGCACAAAAAAATCGTTTTAATACACAATCTATATTTTTTAATCCACATTTAAACCACACCCGTATAATAAATATTATATATGGATTCACACTTTTGATTATTTTAAAAATCAAACTTTTTCAATACTCAAATATTAAATTTTAAAAAAAATACACATACAAATGCTTCATTTCATGTAGCATATCGAGCCTCCCCTACACCGAGCGAGTTCATTATTGTGAAATAATACTTATAAAATGTATAAATATAAAAACAATTTCTTCTCGTGCATCCAAGTACAAGTGGCACGCGAGATAAACCGACTTGGCACGCTACGCAAACAAAGGGTAGTAAACGGCGTGCGTTATTACCGCGCACCACTACTTAACCCTCGCCGGCGGGTAGCTTTTCGAAAAACATGCGAAACATTTATTTGGCAGTTTTATTGTTATTTTGGCGCTGTCGCGGAAAATTGTGGGTGCGGTGCGTCCGCGGGTTTGCTCGGAAAAATTATGAAGTTGTTGAGGTTTTTAGGGTGATTTTTTTTTAATGATTGTGTGGTGAAATAAAGTTTGGATAATGGATAGGGAAATTTGAATTTTTTTGTTTATTGATTATATTTTTATTATATTGATCATTGGAGAAGTGATGTGTAAGTTTGTATATCGATACGTATATTGATTTGAGAAGATGTGATTTTTAGTATTAATTTTTTTTATTACTTATTAGTGAAAGCTCTATAAATTTCATATGATATTATTGATTTAACTCTTTTATCTTTCAATATGACTGTTATAGCGAATAAAAAATCAATTAATGAGAATACGAATAATCCAAATTCTTACCGAAATCGGAATTCCTTTTTCTCAATCTTATAAAAAAATCGAAACAATGCACAAGGGTAGCTTTTTCCAACGCATTCTTCCTCAACCAAACTCTACACATGCGACATACATCCAAACGAGCGGCATTCCGACCACAACCGCGACAACTACACCCAAAAAAAGACACATAAAATTAACAAAACAGAATAATAAAAAAAAGTAGAGAAAGTGTCGCGGTCAGGTGAATCCGTGCGTACATATCTTACACATACGTGTGCGAGTTTTACGCGCAATAAAAACTCCATTAGCCTCTCCCCGGCTGCCGGCTAATGCATATTAAACGAACTGGTCTGCATCATAACAGAATACCTCAGATGCTGCCATTAAAGGTCTTCTACATATCAGTATAAAATACATACGTATCTCGGACACCTTTAGGGCGTCGCCAACCGACCTCCGGGCGTAGAAGGGTTTAACGGTTTTACAGATGATTTTATAAATCTGCGGGTTATCGATTGCGAAATTTAATTTTAATTTAATCAAATATTTTAAATAAAGAACTTATTTTAAAATTATGAAGTAAAAAATAACGCTTATATTAAGTTGTTAGTTTAAATTAGGATCATAAACTATCGAACAGGAATGGGAATATATAATTCAATCAACCGTGCACTCACGATTATTAAACGTGCACCATTAAACGACAATTAATAACGCACACATATGGAATCGAGTTGGTAACGCCTGGCTGAGTACGTAAGGTAAATCGATTATCCCATAAAAGGGAAAAGTCGACAGGAGTCGGTCGTATCGACTTGAAACAGTTTCCTTTCGCCATTCTGCGAACATACACACGTAAATGCTACCTCTATAGGAATTTCTAACAGAAAACGTAGATACCGTTATCAGATAAATTAGCGATCTGAACGGTTGCAAACGCAAATTGAAACACATTTAGAATGGGTCGATAAACGTGACGTTATGGCCGAAACGCGATTTGACGTTTGCGCGGTTTAACCTCGCTTATATTCAAATGTTAAAACGGATAAATTATGTGTGGGGATGTTTCGTATATATTTGGAGTTTATTGATGTTTTTTTTTTCATCAGAATATCTAAAGGAAGTCTTCAATCATTCGGTGTTTATCGTTCAAATAATATTTATTATTTATGTGAATTTTATATTGATAGATTTAAAACGGTCATTAAAATATGTGTTTTGAAAACAAAATTGTTTTACGAGCTTTTTATCTGAAACTTGAACTCTTCGGTCATCAAAAAATAAACGGTTCTAACACCGGAAAAACAATCGTAAATGAATACATATGCGAATTTTGTTAGCGGAACTTTTATCTCGTCGCAATATTCTTTCGCTTTTTCCCTCCCCCGAATGTGTTATCTGAAAAAGAGGACTTTTCCGTGCCGCGTTGTGTAAAGAGGAAGAGAAAAAAAAGTTTTAAAACTTTCACATTTTTATGGCGGACTTTAAAAACTTCGCCCTTCCGCGCCCTATTTTTCATTCCCGCCTCCTTCCTTTCGTCCCGTTTGTTGCGAGAAAGTTTGCGATCATCCGGAAGGCTTCCGCGATTAATACCGTAACGTATTCGCGTGCGAAAACTGTATGCGAATGGAAAAACAATGGAAACGGCACCCGTTCTATTATATATAATGCGACGTGTCAAATGTCGCGGAACACGCGACCGATTTTAATTCGCGGGCGCCATTTTAAATCCGTCAATGTTTGGATTTTAAATGAATTATTATTTTTTTATTGTAAAGAAGTATGTATTTCGATTTTTTTTTTCATTTTCAAAGTTTGCTCGTTGATGATTCTGAATTTGTTAAGTCTTTATATGGATTGAGTTATATTTTGAAAAATTAATAGTAAATAATGGTAAGCCACATTTGTCACTTTTGGAGATAACACTTTACTGACGGCAGACGCTAATGTCGCGTTCTCCGATTCTTTTGCACAAACGATTGTGGACGCCAATGTAATGTCCGCGTCCGATAATAACCTTTGGGAAACGGTGCGATAGATAAGCTTTTTACTTCTCGCACCGTTTCTCAAAGGTTATAATCTGACGCGGTCGCCACATTGGCGTCCGCAGTGGTTTGTTCAAAAGAATCGGAGGACGTCTGCGGTCGGTGAAGTGTTAAGAAGAACAGTTTACATGCATTTAAATGCAAATAACACTAGGAGTAACTTGACATAGTACTGTCATCTTTGAGAGAATGTGGAATTATTTATTAATTTTTGTAGTAAATAAAAAAAAACTCAATTTTATAATTTTGACACTTACCATTATTTACTGCCGAGCCCCTCAAATATCAAAAAAGCCTTAAAAAAACAATGGAAGTTTTACATTTGTAATCATATACATTTGTTCTGAACTTCGGTGAATCAGTCTTAAATCGAACCCATATAAAAAAATCAATTTTATGTATATCAAAATATTCAATTTTAACCCGTATTCTGTCTCGATTAATATAGTAACAATATAAAAAATATTTTACCAGATTTACTTTTCCATAGATAAAAACACGTACCAAGAAAAAATCTCACAAATAATGAATTGATACAATAATTCGAACGAGTCCATATTTTTTTCCGAAATGCATCGACGACAGCTCATGATTCATTAATTTTTTTTCGACCGTAAATCGAGAACTACCCGTAATTTAAATTGAAAAACAAACCAAACTATTTTCACGATCAAAACCATCGCAACGATCATTAACGATTCGAACTACATACACACAACGAAGAACCAACCACTACACCGTGGACTTAATAACAATTAAAAATTCTAATTCAACGACTCCAATTCACAACACAATCACGACGAACAACACACATCCCAACCCAATCTCCCATCACTGAACGACCACTGAGCAAATCCAACCCATCATCACGGGCCGACCCATCCCCCAGCACACCCACACACAAAAAACGGCACCGGACAAGTAAAATTCGTATCTCGAAGTCTCCGAGTACGCAGTAATAACAAGTGGTAGTCGACTTCTTCGGTGGAGCGAACAGCATTCTTCGGCCAGCTTCTGGGCCCCCGAGGCGGAGAGGGTCCCTTTAATAACGCTAAACAAGCGGTACCCGTAATTTGAGGCGATATTTTAAAAAATCTTCTCGTGTGTATGTGTGTGTGTTTTTTTATGTCTTTCCTTTATACACACCCGGTACTTTCGGTATAATATGGCGGAGCGGTCTCATTACGCGCGAAACGACAACCTTTTCGGTTCTTATTTATTCGTTGTGGTTTAATTTTGTGTTCTTCGTTAATTGGGTCGAGTTTAGATGGTTTTTTTTTAATGTTGTATTAAACGTGTTCTTTCTTATGTGTAAATTTTTGGGTGTTCATTATTATAATTGTAATGTGATTGATATGAAAATTATTTGATAATGTTGTAAATTAAATTGATATATTACTCTAATAATATTGAACACATATCTAGTGTAATTATATAGTGTTTAGAACATTAATTATGGCCAATTTGTATAATGAAAAATAATAAAAGGACAGTTTTAAAAACGATAATAATTTATTTTTACACACATTAATTATGTTGAGTTTTAATTACAAAATTAATTATGTACAATTTTAGTATTAAAATCTCACAAACATATGTATATTATTTATTGTATAAGCACTGTTGATTCATTTTCAGCTTGAGTTTATATCAATCATAATAGATTATTAAAAATACACATATATTCCCCCTTTTCAGTATTTTTACACATTTCAACTTTTAGAATATTATCACTCATTTACATTGGATATATATTTATATTTTATTTATAAAATGACTAGAAAATATGCAATTTCCATCGTATCAAAAACTTCATTTATAGTCATTGATTATTGAAATGAAGACTTAGCTCTAAATATATTGGAAACTTTCAAGTTGAATGTAAACCCTCATTTATGTACTTTTTATAACGAAAATGTGAGATTTATAGAGAAATGAACCACTCGTAATCATGTAAGTAATATAAGCAATTATTATTATAACAATTTTTGACACTAGAGAATTTTTACAATAATAACGATTAATCGATCAACAATTCCGAGTGGTCCAAGCAAATCGAAAACTATTTCGAAATTACTCTTGCATTCATCATAGATAAAAATTTGAGTTCTTACAAAATTATACAATTTCAAAAGAAGTATAAATAAAATGGAATTCATAAAATTATACATAAAAACAAAAATGAAATCATACAGAAAGTAAATTTTTGAAAATCATACAAAACGCTGGGATTACATGAAAAAAACAGCGATTTTTTTCAAAAATTTGCGCACAACTTTATTCTGGTATAAACATTTCATTTATGGTAATAATATATGTATATATATATAGATCGGTCAATATAATATTTACATTTATACAACAGTCTTCATTCATATTATTAATACTTATTTTTTTTTCAGATAAAGTATTTAGGAATGCATACGTCACGATAAATGTTAACGTTTTGGCAATTATTCACAGCGACTATTTAGATTTTATACATACATAGGAATGAAAAATCGAATTTACCATCAAATAACTGCGAGAAATGTAAACAAAAACTGAGACACATGTTTCCAGAACCATAACACAATTACATCATCGCCGAAATTTATACAAATCGTTCTTACGGCGCTAAAAGTTGGCAAGAGCACTACGAAACGTAGAAATAACGAAAGTTCAACACTCATTAACATCAATTTCCAACGAAAACACTTTCCAGTAACAATTCCAACGATTAACACAAAACAATGTCAGTTGTGCAAATTAACATTTACCGTAGACGCATATTAAAATATAGCTTTTTTTGATCGCCGCATTACAATCTATTAGGTATGTTTTGAGTTTTGGTAAATGACTTATAACAGAGTTAGGCGTCTATGCATACAATAATAATATTTATATAATTTTTAAATAGTTCTTTGATAAATTGTCCATTATTATGTTACACAGTGAATACGCAGCATATTTAATCCAATAATAATTTCATATTATATATATTTATACACAGTTTGGTGTTCAAACGAGATACGCCTGCACAGCCGGCGCCCTCCACCCTCTGGCACCTCTTTCCAAAGTAGAATAATCAGAGTCTATCGACGAATAGATGTGGTCCGAGTGAGGCCTGTCGCCGAGCCCCAGCCCTGGGGGCTCAGCCCCCGGGGGCGCAGGCTTACCCTGCTCCGCCACGGCCACGGCTACCGACGAATCCAAAGTGTAAGTGTTGATGTTCCTCCTGTAGTTGGCCGCTGATGGATGATGGTGGTGATGGTGGCGCGAGCGTGCGCCCCTCGGCGCCCCCGGCATTGCGTACCTCAGCCTCTCCCTGAACCTCTTCTCGCCCCATCGAACCCTCGAACCGGTCTTCAGGTAAGGCCTCAGGTCAGGGTCGGACTCGGCCTCGGGGGCTATGTGGCCCTCCTCGACCAGCACCAGTTTGAATATTCGGCCCTTGAGCGCTTCGTGCAGGGCCTGGCGGAATTCGAACCTGGACCATTCCGTCTGCAGGAAGTTCCGCGTCAAGACGAGGATTACCCTTTTGGACGCCTCGGCCGCTTCTAACACGGCCGGCGAGACTGGCGTGTACGGAGATCCGCGATGTGGTAGATCTCTGTAGTGCAGACAGAGCTGAAACGGTGGACTTCCGTTCTCCAGCTCGGATGCGATGGCCTGTATGACGAACTCCTCGTCTTTGGGACTGTAGCACACGTAGCCGTCGTACAGCTTCTCCGTCTCCTCGTAAGCACCCCCGAAGCTGAACAGTCTGATTCCGTAGTTGGCGAAAAGCCACACTCTGATCGGGTCTCGGAAGACGAACACGAGCACGAGAGCCAGCACCAACAACAGGAAACCGCACAGAGTGAGCACCATCATGGGTAGATAGTCCGAAACGAACACACTGTCGACTATCGAACCGGAATAATAGTCCCCGCACACGGTTCCGTTTAGTTCAAGTTCACGCTTATGCGGAGACTTCGACTCGTTGTTCCAACACCACACGTCACCAATGTCCGACACTTTTTTAGCGTTCTCCGCCACGAAAGTGGTGAACTCTTGCAAAAATTTACATTTACACGACCACTGATTATTACCCAACGACAGCTCGTTCAGTCTAGTGTTCAAGTTCAACTGCCAGATGGGATACGCGACGAGACGGTTGCCGTCCAACCGCAATATCTCCAACGAGTGTAGTTGTGCAAAAGTCATATTGCCTATATGTTCTATCACGTTATTTTGTAAATAGAGTTCTCTCAAATTATTTAGATGTTCGAATTCATACCCTTTCAACTCCATAAGGCGGTTATCCTCTAAATGCAGCGATTGCAGCGCATTCAAACCGGTGAATGTTCTATTTTGGATGTTTTCCACGGCACTGTTATTCACGAACAACACACGCATATTTTTCCTACCTATGAACACGTGATTGGGCAATTCCTTGAACTTGTTGCCGTCTAAATACACTTCAGTAGCGTCCATCGGTATCTTATGGGGAATTTCGATATCACGCTGTCCAGAACAGTCCACCACGTTAGTGTTCCACGTCTCGTCATGATAACACGAGCAGTTTTGCGGACATGTCATCTCACAGTCACACGCGTCGAAATCGCAACAGTGGCACAATGCGAAACAGTGAAACTCGTACGGGCACAAGAAGTCCGAAGACTTGACACTGGTCAGCGGGAGTTGGGTCGTTCCTCGCAAGTGCGTCATTTTACACAACACGTTCTCCAGGTCCATCACTCGAGGATACTGCCTCAGCATGCTCATGTTGTTGATGAGGGACAGCCACTCCATGTTGCAGTCGCATTTGAACGAATTGCCGCCCAAGTAGAATTCGGGAAGGGATCTGTTCGCGGGTACGGGAGATAGGCGTAAACTGTTCAATTCGAGGTACGAGAGGTCGTTGGAATACATATCGACTCGGGAAAGGTTGGCTTTGTCGATGAACGTGTTCACTTGGATTTCGTTTATGTAATTGTTGTTGATGAAAAGAAGTTCGACACTGTTCGGTATCGACATCGGAGTCAGTTCCGCTATACGATTGTGGCTGATGTCCAAAGTTTTGATACGGATTTCGTCTTGTAGTTTATAATAGTTGCCTAGGTGTTCTATGAAATTCCCGTGGATGTCGAGCCATTTGAGCGTGCTCGGTATGAAAGCGTAATCGAACCACACCATGTGATTTTCGGACAAGTTCAACCATAGTAAACCGATCAGCGCAGAAAACACGCCGTTTATGTCCGAAATGAAATTGGCATCTAGACGGATGGCCTCCAATTGCGTGTTGCGCTCGAAAGTTCCCCTTTCGATATGCTGGATTTTATTTCTCGCCAAATTCAAAACTTGAAGATTCGGCAGATCCCACAACATGCCCTTGGTGAGATTTCCGATCAGGTTGTCGATGAGCCTCAGACCGGTCAACTGTCCGAGATTCTTGAACGATCCATTTTTGAATTCGGTAATCTGATTTTCGCCCAAGTCGAGAGTTTTCAAAAAAGTCAACTCCCACAGGGCCTCCGGCACGCGAGTGATTTGATTCGAGCTCAAATCCAACTCTTTCAGATCGGAACAGTTTTTAAACGCCATCGGGTCGATGTTCACCAAAAGATTGTTGTTCAACGTCAACTTGTTCAAAACGTACAGTCCGTTGAAGAGATGCTGGTCGACGGTGTGAAGTCTGTTCTCGGCCAAGTTGAGCGTGTGCAAATTGTACAACGGAATGAAAGCGTTGTCCTCGATGAAACCGATCGAGTTGTTGCGCAGATCGAGGATCTGCAAGAAGAACAAATCCTTGAAAGTCTTCCCGTCGATGCGGGTGAGCGCGTTGTCGGACAAATGCAACTCGATGAGCCTGATGAGGCCCACGAAGGTGGAGTCGTCGATGTGATTGCTCGACAGCTGATTGTTGGACAAGTTCAGAACGAGCAACTGCTCGAGCCGATGGAATATGCCTTTGGCGAGCTCGTACAGCATATTGTTGTTGAGGTAGATCTCGCGCAGCTCCCTAGAGCTCGCGAATATACCCTCGTGGACGGTCTCGAGCCTATTGAACGACGCGTTGAAAATGCGCAAGTTGATCAGCCCCGCGAACGCCTCCCCGGATATCTCGGTGATGTTGTTGTGCTGCAAATACAGGAAGTGCAGCCTGTGCAGCCGCGAGATCACCGAGTTCTCGGCCAGCGAGCGCAGCTCGTTGTGGCTGAGGTCCAGCAGGCGGACGTTCCCTCCGCAGCCGGGGCCGAAGCCCAGCCTCTCGCTGGACCTGATGCGGTTCCTCGTCAAATTAAGCGTCTGCAAATACCCGACGGGACAGAACACGTTCTCGGGCAACGCTTTGATGTTGCTATCGCCCAAATCGAGCAAATCCAACTCGTTCAAACCCGAGAACGTGTCGTTGGTCAACTCGAGATTCTTCGAAAAGCCCCATTCCGAGTTCCGCGTGTGTATTTTTAATCTTTTAAGCGATTGTAATCCAGCGAACGAGTCGGCGGGTAGTTTCAGCAGGCGGCACCCGTCGACGACGAGTTCCTCCAACTGCGCCACCCTCTGGAAGTAATTCGGCGCGATGGAGCTTTCGAAAAGCACGATCCTGTTGCACGTGATGTTCAGATCGCTGAGTCCATCGGAGGGCAAGGCTTGCAGGGCGTTAGCGTCGCCGTCGAGGGTCCGCATGCGGCACCTTCCCGAGGACTGCGCCGAGTCGGGTTTCGGCCTGACCGTGCATTTCTCCGCCTCAGGATTGTGGTTGGCAGCGGCAAGGACGAACACGAGCCCCAGCGTCAGGAGCTTGCACCAGCTCATGGTGTTCGGGGGGTGGGTGAGTGGGCGGTGCAGCACGCAGCGGAACCAAGTCACCTCATCGCGCTATATCGATCGCGCGGTTCAGCAAAGCGCGGGGGCGCACGGGGCGCAGCCAGCGGGCATCGCGACACCGATCCAATTCGAAAAATCACCGGCGCGACACCATAACGGTATGGGGGGGGTGGTGGTGGTTTGTTTACGAGCGCGGTGTGGCGCGACGGCGGCGCGAGCGGTACGTGTCACCCGCACGACGACCGGCCGCGGACTGATCGTGGCAGGCGCGAGCGCGACCCGCGAATGGCTAGTTGCGGGCGCGGGCCGCCGCGGCGCCACTGTACGGCCGCGCGCGGGGAGAGAGCGAGACGGACGCGAGGCGCGGCGCGCGGGCGAAAGGGACGAGGGTGTGCGTGCGGATGGTGGTCGTTTTCTGTCGTCTTGTCGGTGTCGAATTTTTGGATGATGATGGTTTTGGTTCGGATACGTTTGTACGGATGATGTTGGCACGCGTGGATGGTGAATAGATTTAATGAAGGGTTGTTGATTTTTTTTTATTCGTGTGTTCATTTTGTACTGTATAAATGCAATAGGTATGTTTTGATTCTTGTGTGTGATGTTTTTGTATTTTGTACATGAGAACGTGCGTAGTGTTTTCGTTTTCGCTACAAATTTTCACTAACAGTATCAAACGTAGAAAATAGTCAACGAAATATTTTGAAATTGCATGGTTGCATGGTTTTTAATTAACAAATATTTAATGGAAAAGTACCAAAAAATACAAATTGTTTTTTTCAATATTTTATTTAGGAATATTCGAATGTGGAAAAAGAATTATAGGAAAAATCTTGTACTGGGAGAAAATACAGAAAAGTTACAGTGAAAAATTAGTTTAAACGACAAATTACTTTCCGAATAAAATATATTATTATTATTGTTGTTATTATTAGAACGACTTGGTGAATTGCGTATATGCATCAAAATTTTATTCGTATGTATTTTATTTCAAAACTAATATTTGTCTTGTCAAATATCAAAAACTTTATATACCATGTTTCCCCGAAAATAAGACCTACTATGTTTTAAAGGATGGTTTTAATATAAGACCTACCCCGAAAATAAGACCTAATGAAAAAAACGTCGCATTGGCGTTGTATGAAGGTGCTCGAGCGGCAATTCTCCGGCACGGCGAAATGCATCTTTATTTAAAATTACCATTATTTAAATTTTAATTTAGCTTTATTTTAAATTTAGCATCAAATGAGCCATATTTGGCTTTTGCTCGAATTTTGAGAACTAATCTAACCTAACCTAACCTAACCTAAATGTAAGAAGGTGATTCATTTACAATTAGACAGAGTAGCTGTCCTGGAACAACGTGTGAACTTGACGTCTTTGACGCTTCTCTATCATCAGTCATAACAAATATCAATAATTAAAAAACAATAACAATATGACAACTAAATATTTTGAAAATATTTTTTTTATTTTGTTGCATTTGACTGTTTCTTTATTAAATTTTTGATGTTATATGTACTTTGTCATTATATTTTTCATTGCAAACTTTTTTTAATTAAATAAAAAAAGTTATTTGAAAGATGGTTTTAATATCAGACCTACCCCGAAAATAATACCTAGTACAGTTTTTGAGTGTAAAATTAATATAAGATCAGGTCTTATTTTCGAAACACGGTAAACAGAATTATGCCAGCGAAAATAATAATTTTGTATATTTATGACAAGAAATTGATTTATTATTTAATATATATTATATGCACAGTTGTGGTATAATAATTTTTAAAATCTATATTCATTCCAATTTCTCAATTTTTGAAATATTTAGTGACATCTATATTTGAATAATTCGACTAATAAATAAAAAAATAAATATTTTTATACTGCCATCTGTGTTTGAAAAGTACTAATATTTATTTAATTACATAACAGTAGAACCTCGATTATCCAGACTAAATGGGGATTGAGATGATTTGGATAGCGAAAAATCCGAATAATCTAGACAAAAAAAGGAAAATTAGAAATTCAATTAAATTACATATTTATAGAAAATTTTGGTGTGTATAATTATAAACATAATCTTTAAGTATTTTTAAATGAATATACAGTTTATTTATTTTTGGTCATTTGGAAAAATTTGTGAACAGCAACGTATAATAACTAACGAAGATATAATTTTCAAAGCCATCTGCGAGAAGTTTTTCTAACGTAAAAATTGTTTTTTTTTTTTTTGTATAAAACAATTTTTGAAAATAAATTATGTTACCGTCACTTAATAAACTGTAAAGATTACTTTGAAAACGAAATTCCTGCCAGGTTTTAGTTTGATTACCCTCATAATTGAGTCTATCGTGAGTCAGTATAATTTAGTTACATATTAAAAGTGAAAATTAAAATATTTTTTATCAATCCGAATTATATAGGTTCACTGTATTATACATATGTTAAAATATTTTGATGCCCACTTTTTTGATTATTTTTTGAATGACTATTGTCTGACTAATGACGATCGACTACTATTCAACCACAAATAAAATTGAAGTCACCAAAAATATGAATCACAATACCACAGACGGTATGCTTTTAAATTTTTTCATATATAATCATACTTAAGGCAAGTATTTTTAATGCATTTTATCACCAACCTCAAGTTTTTTGACGCCCACATTGTATATAAAATAACTAAATTAAATGCTACAGAGTCAGTCACTTGCAATCAGCTGCTTGTTATAGTTCGTTATAGAAAACAAGTTGGTCAAAGTCAACCAGGTAAATGAATTCAACTATTGGACCAATCATTCATTTTTTTACAGCGAAATTTTCTTTTCATTTCAGAAATGATTCAAAATCAAAAGGATTCAGAAACTTTAGACACATCCGATTTTTCATTGTTGAACGGTTGTATTTTGTGTGACACATATTTACCGAGCGAAATTGTCGCTATCATATTAAGTTTCGTAGATGAAATTTCGCTATCAGAAAAATGCAGATTCGTCTGCAAACTATGGAACGAGCTGATAAAAACGATCGTTTTGAAATTGAAAGCCGAAAGGAAACACAGCAAAACTTTCAAAAATTTAAAACTGACAAATCGGTTGCCTTGGTCCATTTACCACAGCATCGTATGGAAAAACCCGTTCGGGAAAAATTTATTGGGTAATGTGATAAAAATGGTATAATCGTCATTTTTTTGTTATATTCTATAATCTAAATGTTTATAATTATAATATCTTTAGACGATTGGAGCAATTGTGCGAATGATGAATTGATACCAAAATTATCGCATCCCGTTATGTTTGATCTTCTTGAAAATTTAGCTTTATCGTTTCCATTAAATTTGAAAGTTCAAACTGTTGATTTGTATAAGGAAGGAATTGATCCTGAAATACTAGACAAATTTCAACCGGATATTTTAATTTATAAAAAGTAAAAATGAAACGTTTTTATTTTTTTATATGTTCTTTATTAGATAAATTTTCATTTTTCCTTTCTAGCTTGAATGGTTGTATATATTGTAAAATTAGCGTAATGCTTATGAATGAAAAAAATGAAATATTACAACAATTTCATTTACACCGAGAAGGAGAACCATTTTCAAACGACTGCGAAGTATGTACACACAATATTTTTATAAATTAATATTATGTGTGTACATTTTTTTAATTTTTATTCCAGATTAGTCATACACTTAAAGAATACGGTCCTAAAGCGCGATACATATTATTAACCCACGTATGGAAGGATTTTATATTTCAATCAGATCATTATCGATCAAGAGTCCCTAATCCTTGCATTAGAATATCGATTCCTCCGTATGTTCTTAATCAATTACAAATCAGTAACGAAAATACTTTCGAGTGCTGAAATATGTAATATTGTTATTGAGCAATTATGAAAAAAATTGTAACTATTGTATAAATATTATATTTTCAGTGCTAAACTCGTTATAATTGAAAAAAATTGTCATTTTACAGATATTGTTTAATTTTATCCTGTGTAGTTGAGAGTAAATTTAATAAAAAGGACAATTTATGTAAAATGGTCAAAATAAAAGACTTATAATTAGTCCCAATTGAATATTTCTCTAATAATTAAAATATCATGGAAAAAAATGTATGTAATTTTTATTTTTATCGCCATCGCACTTATAGGTTCATCCAATTATTGAGAAATACTTTTGATATAAATATTTAAATAAAATAAAATATGAATTAATGTCATCTATCGACGTACCCATAATAAACTATTACGAATAGTATGTTGAATCGGCAATAGAGTAACTTTCATCTTATAAATTGTAATGATTATTAAAATGATAATGATGTTTCCGGACATATAATTAAGTACATATAATAAAATTAAAATAATATTTATTGAAAAGTTATCAAATAGGATCGTATGATTCCGTTAAAACGTCAATATTGATTTATTGCATTGTAAAAAAATCTCATTATCAGCGGTTTCAAACTCGATTCGCGAAAATAAATCGGAATCAAACACATGATAAATTTTATTATTTTCGAATGTGGATTACGTTTAAAATATTACAAATTCACTTTTATCAAAAAGCAATTTATAGCAATTGACATATCTTGCGATAAATCCAAATATGTTCATAAAGTTATATGACTATTTGTTATTTGGGTTTTTTACGTATTTCAAGTACGACTGAAGTATTCCTTTTTCTTCGTGGTATTATAAAATTTTTCAAATTTTAAAACAAGAGGGTGCTTTACATATTAGAATTTAATTGATCTGATAGTCACAATCTCACTATAAAAACAAACATTGCAAACGACTGTTGAATTTGATATGATAAATTCATGTGGTAAGCTCTGGAACTTATGAATCAGACCTCATGGTCTCCTACTACCAACGTCAATATCCGTGACTCATACAATGAATTTAGAAAACAAGTCAACTGCTTTCAGTCAGTTGTGGTGAAATTCTGTAAGGAAAAAGGATTTGCTAGATTTATCCTGGTAAATAAAATTGAAATATTCTATTAAATTAATCAAATAAACTCAATTATGCTATTCATTTTGCAATTTTTTTTATATACTAATATGTATGACATTTTAGCCTTATAATATTGTATTAAGCATACACTATTAATTACACACGGCTTATGCTTTGAATATAAAGTGATTTTTATTGAGTTTTCTTTTTGTTTCAGAAATGGCACAAGATCTGATCGATTCAGATTTTGCAAACACGTCTGATTATCCATTGTTGAATAATGGTTACAATTTGAACGACATGCCAATCGAAATTAAAGTTCTTATATTGAGTTTTGTGGATAACAATACGTTATCTAAAAAATGTAGATTTGTTTGCAAACAGTGGAATGTACTAATAAAGACATATGTTTGGAAACTCAAAGCTGAAAGAAAACATGCGGAAATGTTCAAAAATTTAAAATTGACAAAACGGCTGCCATGGTCTGTATATCATAGCATTGCACGGAAGAATGCATTCGGGAAAAATTTGTTGAAAAATAACTGTGGACAGAGTGGATTTAAACATTGGCAAGTAATGAATACTGGTATAGACATGAATGAATATTGGAATATTGGTATTTTCTTGTCAGATATAAAATATTTACTTTGGAATGTTTACAATGTATATATTTTTAGGCCGTTATGGCAGTTCTATAGATGGAGATAAATGGAAAGTAGAATCACCACCTATCGGAGTGCCCGATGTTGAAGATCCAGAAAAACATAAGATTTGTTTTGTTACATCGTATTTGAAATGTATAAAGAAACAAATGATTAATTTATCTAAAGAAGGAATTCATTCTGAGATACTCGACAAGTTTCAACCAGATATATTCATTTCTGAATAGTAAAGATCAAAAAGTTTTATTTCAGTGACAAATATTCTATATTAACTGTTTACCATTATAAATGTTTATTTTCTTATAGTTTTGCTCCGAGATGGGATTGTTGTTCATGTTATGAAATTGAAGTGAAACTATTGAATGAGAAAAAAAAAGTTTTAAAATCATTTGATTTTCAACAAGAAATGCGACCTGTTACTCATGGATGGAAAGAAGTAAGTAAAATTTTTTTTTTTAATGTTAAACATTATGAGACACTTTATTTCGATTTTCAGATCAGTTATACTTTTAAAGAATATGGACCTGGAGTGCGTTATATATTATTTACACATGCAGGGAAAGATTTACAATTTTGGGCAGGCCATTATGGATCGAAAATGACTGGGGCGCGTGTTGAAATCCCTTTGTATGTTTTGAGTCAATTGCAGATTAGAAACAATGCTGATTCCGAATACTAATATTTGTTTTCGAATAACTACGCCAATATTACTATTGTTACGCATTACACATTTTCATCTAATATTTTTGTCAATATATATAAAAAAAAATATATTTAATAAAAGTTGTATTTACAAAATATTTAGATTTCTTTTTATCCATTTAAAAAAAGTTCACATTTAAACATCTACATAAAAATTGATATGAAACATTAGTTTTAGAGAAAAAGGAAAAAGAAGATTAAAGATTTTTATAATAATTAAAAAGTTTTGATGATCCATTTTATTCTTGGATCAGTATCATAAATATATCAGTTAATGTTGAGGTATTTCATATTGGCTACTATTTAAGTAGTCATAATTTTTATCCGAATTTATTTGGTTTGAATTTATTTTAAAAAGGTCAGAATAAATATTGAATGTTCAGGATTTTAACTGGGTTTGTCAGAATTTATATTAAATGGTCAGAATAATATTAAGAACCTTAACCTAACCTAACCTATTCTGACTGTTTATTATTTTATTCTGAAAATTCATCATTTTATTCTGACCGTTTTTATTAAAATTCTGACCATTTAATTTTTTGTCTTTCATATTCATCAAATTTGAAAAAATATATGGAGGGGAAGGGATAAAAATATTTACAAACGTCACTACGACAAACAGCTGATTGTATACGTTGTGTCACTTTTAGCCAAAACTGTATAATACTCAATATAGCTTACACCACTTTGATCAAAATTTTGAACTGCTTTCAGAACTGATAAATGTCATTTTATACATTAAACTTGACCTTTCTAAACTGTTTTACAATAAAAAATAATTTAGACTTATTTTCTTTCCTATTTTTCAAGTTATCATATTTTTAAATAAACGATGAACCTCAGCGGTGTAAGCCCAGCGCAAGAACTGCGCCGTTTTTGACACTTGGATACTAACACATCAACATGCATGTGCAACGAATTCCGTTCGGTGGTATTGCATTTTGCAGCCACAGTCATGCGTAATATTATCAGGGTGTGTCTAATATTCCTCCATCATAATCCTCGATAAGTTCCGATTGTCCTTCTTGATCCTGTCGTCTCCACTAATACGTAAAATCGCTTAATTTAATCCTATGCCGGTTTTATCTTCGATTGCATGTCAACTGGTGCATATGTTATGCACTTAAAATTACGTTTTGACATTCGCTGTCAAAATTGTCGGTGTTAATCGATTTATCGGTTCATAAATTTTTGTACTTTTTGTGGTTCATTTAAAAAAGATTATCGTCAAATTGTGAAACTTAAATTGCAGGTTATAGATCTGATCGCGTCTGATTGTTCGAAATGAATTGGTTATCGCTGGATAGGTTCGACGTATTCAGGTAATATAAAATTGTAGTGATTATATTTTATTTTTGTCACGCTAAATTTTAGGTTTCTTTTCAGACGGCAGAAACAAATTTGCCTCGAAGATATACCGCCAGATAATGGATACGTTTTCTGTGGAACGTATTTGCCGGAGGAAATTCTTATTTTAATATTGAGTTATGTCGATAAACAAACATTGGCGAAAAAATGTAGATACGTCTGCAAGCTATGGAATTTACTTATTAGAAAAAATGTTTGGAAAGTGAAAGCAGAAAGGGAACACAAAAATATGTTCCTCGAACTGAAACTTCAACAAAGATTACCTTGGGGTATTTATTATAGCATTGTTTCGAATAATCCTTTCGGAAGGAATTTATTAAAAAACGACAGTGGACAAAATGGGCTTGAGCATTGGGACATTACCATTAACGGTAATGGTAGTAATGTCGTTAATTTAAACATGATAATTTTTTCTTTTCAATTTTATATTCACATATTTTTAATTTTAGGTGGAAATATGTGGAAAGTAGAATCTCCCCCTGTCGGAGTCCCTGAAAATGAATACGCTTCTAGATTCACATCATGTTTTGCAACTTCTTTTCATGATTGTTTGAAACAACAGTGCATAGTATTAAAAGATGAAGGCTTAACTCCAGATATAATGGATAAATATCAACCTGACATTTTCATATCGGAATGGTGAATATATTTCAATTTTAAAATAGAAACGCAATATTGAATTGGGTTTATCTATACATTTTTTAACTCCAGGTATACTAGCAGATGGGATTGTGGTTCCTATTATCGATTAGAAGTCCAATTGTTAGACGAGAAAAAGAAAATTGTCAAATACAAAAGGCGGAATCCGTACGAATTTCATGTAAACATGACAGGCATTTTGGGTGGATGGAAAGAGGTAAACAATAAAATCTTCTGAATAATACAATATAATTTATTTTCAAATTTGTATATTTTCAGGTCAATTATACTTTTAAATCCTATGGCCCAGGCGTTAGGTATATAATGTTTATTCACTGCGGAAAAGATACCCAATATTGGGCAGGGCATTATGGATCTAAAATGACGGCAGCACGTGTTGAAATTCCTGCATATGTATTAAATGGACTTCAAATTAAAAAATCAAGCATCCTTGATCAATAAGTTTTTCGTTTGATACCATCTTCATAAATAACCTGTAATATGTCCACTGCAGGACAAGGATTTATCGACATCCGTCGAAAACTGGGTATTTATTATCATATTGTGTACACCCACTATGTAGTGATAAAGAGATGTTTGATATTTGTATGTTCATTGTATTTAAGAATTATTATATGGTTAAAGGCCAAATTATTACAATATATGTACTAAGAAAATGAACAATGTGATATGTTCTTATGAATCTTTGCTAAAGAATTTCTTCTCAATATTATTTTTTATAATGATTGTTAGAAAATTTCTTCAGTAAAATTACTAATGTAATTGATTTCACTGAATGGCACAATTTTTAGAAAAGTTACTTATACAAAAAAAAAAAATTTAAAATTATGAAAACTTGTTAAATATCAGTTTTAGATTTTATTTGGAAAAAAGGTTTCAAAACTCTTTTTGTATTATTTTATTATATTCACTTAAATCAATTAATAAATGTTGAATATGTGTTATCAATTTATAACAAATATATATATTCTATGTTTCAATGCAAAAATATAAATGTGAAAAAACGCTTCTTATTATTATTGTTATTAACCAACGAATGCTAATCTAAAAGCAATGTCTACCATATTTTGTGGAACTGATTCATTATAGCATACATAAACTTCAGCAAATTTAGGGTGTTCAAACAGACGACTGAAATGAAAAAAAAACATACATATTTTGATTTTCTATACGAGAATTCACTGAAATAGGATATTTTTTACCCAATCACCCAATAACAAAAAGAATCATCGTGCTTCTTTGCAGGGTTTCGAAATTTCAGAGGAATTTCGAATAAAACGCCATGCTCCTTAATCGCTACAAGAGATTTATTAACGGAACTCGAAGGAGACAGCATTCTTTTGAATCTAGTGATAAAATTGAAATTAATTATAAAGATGCAGTATCTAAAATGATAAAGATAAATAAATTATTTTTTACCTAATAGTATTTTGTAATAAAGTGTGAATTTTTTGACTCGACTTTCTGAAATTCATCAGTATATGTTTATAAAGTTCACTATCCGATTGTTTTTGAACATTGATGGTAGGAGCTAATAGAACGCCGAGTTCACTTTCCAAACGTACAAAATGAAAACACATATTGTTGTCACCTGCAGTAATCCTATTTACGAAGCATGCAATTGTAATTAAAATTCATGAGTTCAATACGGAAAATGGAAAACAACTCACTTGGTCGGTAAGAGTATACCCATTTTTTGTAAAAGCGATTGACTCAAATCCGCCAATTCATAACTGCCACTAAACTGGCTGTTACCCTGGAATTAACAAATGGAGTCACTAGCCAACATTTACAAGTACAAATTAAATAACCGACATACCTCACAACCGTCCCATTCTGTACAGGAATCTGATGATACCGAATTTCTACTAGATCTATTTTCTTTATCTCTGGCGGCTCTTCTTCCCTGTATACGGTCTTCGTTTATTTCACTGAAAATTTTCAATTATATTTACATGCATCAAAACATCAACTGAACTGATAAAATTTTACCTATTACTATTTTGGCTTTCAGAATCTTCTGAATCTAGATTTGTATTACTTTGTGGTGCTTTATTCCACTGACCGGCGGCAACAGTAGGGTTTTGGGAAACATTAGTATTTATGAGATTCTCACCGACTGAACCAGTGACGGTTAGATTTGATTGTTCGGGTGATGAACGACGTTTTTTCAGTATAGATTGTATTTCGGGTGATTTTTTCGAAACGGGTGATGATTTTTTGTTAAAAGCGGTGAAAGAACCTGTATTTTATAAATATAGTTAGTATTATATAAAGTTATCGAGAAAATATATCTTTATAAAACAAGGAAAATACTTGAATTTTCCTTATTTTTGTTATTAGATGTGAAGTCTTCTGGCTTTAAAATAATCTGTGGTTGCAAATTGGAATTGAACCATTGTTCTAAAAATTTATCTAAGCCAACATCGATCAATAAGTCAAGAGTACTTTCACATTCTTCTACAAAATACGGTGAAGGTGGAACATTTTTCATATCCTGCAATTATTATATTTCTTATTACTGGAGATAGGTAGACGTTAATAAACCGCAAAAGGTATTAAATTAACTTGATTCCCGCTTATAACAGCAACGAGCAATAAATGTCCTTTACCGACTATTATTATGAATGTGCGATGATTCAACGAAGCTTGCAAACTGAAAATAAAATGATATTATCATACAGGACAATAATATTCAAATTTAAATTTTATAAAATTACTCGAATGATTTATCTTCTTCGGTTTTATTGTATGCATTATGGAAAAAAACTTCTTTCCAAATAATAAGATTTTGCAAATCTTCTTCACAAGAAATATTTAAAAACCCTTGCATCCTTAAAAACGAATGAATCTCTAAAAGATCTTCTTGAATAAGATGAGAAACCAATAGATGACCCGAAAAATATAGACAGGTACCCAAAATATGAAATATATCTTGTGAATCAACATCCTGATTCTGAATTAAAATAAAAAAAAGAAGTATTTAAATATACTGCTATAATTAAATGAAAAATAATAAAATAAATAAATATATACTGATCGAGATATATAAGTTGCATCTAATTCCGTCAGAGCATCATCAATTTGCAATTGAGCTTCCCAAGGTAAATGAACTGTTTGAATAATCGGCAAACATTGTTCGAATAATGGCTCAGATGGGATTTCGCTGAGTAGCAAAATATCTTCTATCCGCACACTCTTTTGAGAATCCCACCCATAACCACAAGTCATGATTTGAGTGAATAATCTTGAAAATAAATGATCAAGTTTTTTCACATTTGAAGTATTGCGGAAGCATTTTTCCAAAGTGCCATAGCAAAATTCTATAACTTTGATGATTTCTGAATTTATCAAGGACAATTCGAATAGATTGGACTTAACTTCTGGAATAGCAAAGAGCATCAAGTCATTTTTCCTCGATGTGTAAACCATGTTCACGAGACAATCTTTTACAACCAGTGAACATGACGAGGGTTTGGAGTTTTTTAAAATTTCCGGAATCAAATGATTCAAAGTAATAAAAGTTCCTCGGCATGAACATAAAAAATTGAATTTTTCTGGCCTAGGATAACAATATAATACACCTTCGTTTTCTGGTCCGTTTTCAGTTAATCCTTCAGTATCGAGATAAACTAAAGCCACGGGTAAATCTCGTAATATTTGCATTAATACAAGATCATGTTCGTTCATATCTTTAGTAAGATGTTTGATTGTGTCTGACTGAATTCCGGTATTTGAGAAGGGATCGTTAACTACTTCTGCTCCGGCTACTCTTTGCAAAGTCAATTTGACTTTATTTTTCTCATCGGAATATTCATTTAATATAAGATCAATATTTTCTGAATTAACAGATTTATTATCGATTTCTTTCAACCAATCTCCAATTTTTATTTGCTTTTGATTAGCAGCTTGTGTGTCGGGCAGAATTCCAGATATCATAAGCCTTTTTCCATCTTCAAATGTATTTAAAGATATTCCGAATAATGATTCTACTTGATTGTTACGTCTGCCGAACCGTAGCCTATTTGAAAAATCTACCTAAAAACCAAAATCATAATTGAAATTTTTATTTTACAAATTTTTACATTTTCGTTACATTTACTTCTATATCAATTTCTTTGATTTCTCCTTCTTCGTTTTCATTGAATGTAACTTTACTAGTGGAAACTGATTCGATATTTGATAAATTAAATTTTTTCATCACATCAAAATTTTGCTTTACAGCAGAGTTTTTATCATTTTTTGAAAAAGATCTCGCACTATTTCTTCGTTTCAATATTTTTAGCCACTTGCCTGAATATAAAAAAATACATGTTATTGAACACAACAAAATTTTGTAATCAATCATGAAAATTTATACCATTAAACAACCTTTAGAACTTCTTCTTACTGATTGCCTGGTAAATCCGTTTCTATCCAAAGTAGCAACATCGGTTTCATTATTCTTCGAAAGCAATCCAGAACTATCATTCGCAGTGTTATCTGTTTTTGTTTTAGAAACTATATAAATTAATTCACCATCATCTTGCACGAACGAATCCCACTCAGGTATGTAACTAATGTTAATATATTCATTAAATATTTTTTAATATGTATGTATGAATTATAAAAAAATTATAAACCTGTCAGAATCAGAATAGTACGAACTAGAAGATCCATCAGACCAATTTTCATCATCAGAACTACTTTCAGTGCTGGAAGATTTTCTATAATTTTCCATATGATCGAAATTATTGGATAAAAGTGGTTTTTTTTCTTTCGAATCCATAGTTGCGAAAGTGATA
The DNA here is from genome assembly GCA_028571205.2 of Hydropsyche betteni. Taxonomy (NCBI): domain Eukaryota; kingdom Metazoa; phylum Arthropoda; class Insecta; order Trichoptera; family Hydropsychidae; genus Hydropsyche; species Hydropsyche betteni. The sequence goes on from JAOXNN020000086.1 coordinate 2,282,458, forward strand.
TTTATAAAGTTGAATTGTTAAAGACGATCAAATAAAGAATGTTAGTTTACAATAATATCATAATGAAAACTAATATCTCGAAATCTCATCAAAACTTTAGTTGGCGTTCGCAGCAAAAGTTTCGTCTGATTGTTGTTCTTTGTGAGCGTCTACATAGTGCAGCACAAAAGCTTATTATGCCAAAATGTTGGATATTTCATGTGCACACGTACCACTGTGTAAGTGTATGTTCAAGGTGTTGCGTATTGAAAATCAATTTATAAATATTGTTAAAGGTGTAAGTATGTGGCATTAAAAGTAATTGGATAAGTAGACAATTGTGTTGATCTATCGATCGAATCATTTGAAACAAAACATTAGTGAGAAATTTATTATTTTCCTTGTAAATGCGAAATGGAGGGGGTTGAAATTTTAGCCAAGTACGAGAGTCGAATACGAAACGAACTTTTGACAACACAAAAGTTATTTACTGACCATAAATATTTTCAATAAATACTTTGTAGAATATTTTTCAAACGATAAATTTTATCAATTAGATATTATCATTTCCAACCTTTTTTATATTAAATTAAATTACATCAAATATTTCTACTTCATCGATTTTACAGATTATAACACTACACATACACATTTTGATTAAAAAAAAACTCATAACTTTAATAATTAGATACATAATTGGTTTCATAATAAATTTTGATTGAACTCATATTGGTTCCGAGAAGTGTGCCCAAACGACACTGGTAGGTGCATACCGACAATAGCACACATAACACTACAGCACTAAGCACAGAACACATTCAAAAAAGCATAAAATAATTTAGTATTAAAATCATTTGAAAAAACGTGAAATTATCGATCGAATCGCATAAAATTTTGATAATTTTCAACATAAACATGGTGAAAGCGTGCCGAACAATTTGGCACTAAGGGTTAATCATCTCACAGGTAACTAAAATTTACAAAGAGCACTCTCGTCTCGTCATCGGCAAGGACGAAATAGGATGCAGTCGCACGATTCTATTTTAGGTACTTTGACATATTCGAAATTTCCAATAAATTGGGTTTTTCGTGCCCAAACTTATTCGAAAGTGACTTTTTCTGTTTCGCTTATCGTGCGTTTGACGTTTGCTCTACGCCCATAGCTTTGTTATTGTATGTTATTGTATGTTTTAACCGGATATTTGTTTTGAATGTTTGCAGGAACATGGATATCAAAATGCAACACCTTCTCCGGAAAAACAGGATATTTCTGCAGGATATTGATGTGGATGACATCCTCGATGATATTATATCCAGCAACACCTTGACTGATGAAGATACCGAATTTATTAAGACTAAGGTAATAATTTCGATTCTAAAACTTACCATTTTTATCATAACTGAATACCTATTAGATACATGTATTTTTTATAAATGTAGTAGTTTATTTCATTCATATTATTCGTGAATCAAATCATTAATTTTGGAATTTTTAAATAAATTTGCATGTATATCGGAATAGATAACTAATAATTTCGATATGAAAAATTTTGATTTTCAAAAACAATAATTCAACAATTTTTTCAGACAACTAGAACAGATAAAACGAACGCTTTACTCGACATTGTCTTAAAAAATGGACTGCCGTGCTACATTGGATTTGTCAATAGTTTATTTAAACCATACCATTGGTTGTGGGAAAAATTGGATATCAAAAATACTGATTTGCCCATCGAAATGCAAAATGAAATTTTAGCAGATATTTTACACCGTGGAAATGTTCCAAAATTACCTATCCATTATGTAAATCGAAAATCCATTGTAAGTGTACTTTTGTTATTGATAAATAGCAATAAACTTTGATTTAGTAACATCACGAATTTTATATTCACGGTTTTGTCGCTTGAATTTGTCAGGAAAAAGAATTGCACGATCACCTTATGGCATTAGAACGGTACAAAACTTTAACTTTGCACGGAATGTCTGGTAGTGGAAAAACATCTCTTGTTATTAGCACGCTTAGAAGTAATAATGACCTCATAATTAAAAATTTTAACGGAAAAGTTTTTTGGATCAGTGTCGGTGATTGCATGACTGATGATCAAATATTTCAATTACAATCAAGGTTTGTATGATTTTTTTGTGAAAACAAAAAAATATGGGACTGTTTTGATATAAATTTGATTGATTCGTCAAATATTTTTAGCTTACTTAGAAGAATTCAACAAAACAATTCTATGAACATGTCAGCGTCGGGTTCGTTAGAGTTCAGCGAATATTCTATTCTTGTTGATCAAGATTGGAAAGAATATAGGACAAAATTAATTGAAGCGTTTAATAAAGATCCTTACAAAGAAGCTCTTATAGTTATCGACGACCCCAAAAATAAACAAATAATTGACGCATTCGATTTAGGTTGTAAATTGTTAGTGATCACACAAGATTCATCAGTAGTAGAAAATTCAAACATTTTTAAGGTATTTTATATTGTATATATGTTATAGGCAAATTATAACGGCAGGCATTTTCTAACGCCTATATCTACCATATTGAGCTTTATGTACAACGA
>JAOXNN020000086.1:2294635-2305161 GCA_028571205.2 Hydropsyche betteni
TACTGATTTTATTTTACAACAAATCAGGACAAGGCCCAAAAATTCAGTACCATACTGAAAAAATCAGTACGAATGGTTACCTTAGAATTTCTTGATTAAATTAATTGAAAAAACATTCGTTTCTTTTCATCAACATTTGAATACATTCGTATTGAATAATTTCTGAAAGTTTTGTGACCGTTTATAAATAAATAAAAAAGTTATGACGATTTTAGTAGGTTGCACTGAAATATGAAATTTTGCGCAAAAATGTGCGGTCGTTGGCATAAGTCTCGCATTTTCAATAGCCCGTCGGTAAATTGTTAATTATGATATGAAGTTTATTTATTTCTAAATATTATTTGTTTTTTTATATCATTTTACTTTTGTATTTGCTTATTTATTTGTATGAAAATTAAATTCTTATCAAAAGTTTTGGGGCCTCCCCGGTTGGAAACCACGGCACTAGTGTCAAAGTGGTCGGAAAGTGTTTGGCGCGTGTCTCGGCTTAACGCCGGGCCACGAGGCCACCATGTGGACGGGTGAGGGTGCTCCGTCCAGCGTCCAAGTCTTGGCCGCTCTTGAACCCGCAGCCGCTGTCATTCTGGTCAGATATAACCCTCGGCGTACATAACCCTACATGTGTTGTTGTGTCCGTTATTTTTGAATCGAGATTCTATATCGTTAATTTTACGTTTCAGTCCCCGAATTTGGTCACGCCGGAACAGCTGAAGGAAGCCGAGGCTATTTTTTTGGATTTTCGCAAAATTAACAATCCGTATAAGCTGTGTAAGGAAATTTTGGAAGTTTCGTTCAACGAGTACGTTCTTTTTGAAACGGTGGGTCTCCTGAAGATATCTCTCGTCAAAGAATGGTCTTCTATCAAAACGGAGGATGTGCAGATGTTGAAAAACTATCTGATTCAGTATGTCGCGCATAAACCGTTGCCTGCATCAGTCAGAGAAAAAATCTTACAAGTAAATATAATATTGAACAATATTTCTTCAATTAAATAGTCTTTTTGATCTCTTTTTTTTAATAGGTTTTGAGCATAATAGTCAAATGGCAAAGTTTGGAGGATGGAGGAACTAGTCGTCATGAGTTAGTTCAAAATGCCAAAACATTGATTAGAAACGGAGGAGAACAGTCAGCGTTGGGTTGCTCTTTATTAAGTGCAATTTTACAAGAGCACACCAGCAACGCTCGTCCTTCAGACAATTTATCTTCTGATAAACGCCATCAAATTAGGCGACAGTTTGAATGCACTGATTTATTCGATATATCTTCATTTGGAATTCAAGTATATATAAATGTTTTCTTTAAATATTCAGAGCGCATTAAGTTATTATATTTATTTTTATTTAATTTTTCAGACACTTCAAGATATTGTTGAAAAAGGTGCTCTCAATAATCAAGGAGACATAATTTTTGCAGAAAAACTTTTACAATTAGTTAGGACTGCTCTGTGTTGGGGTCAATCAACTTTGATGTTGCCAGCTTTGCTCTTTGATTCGGACAGAAAGGAGCAGTCTGAAGCATGGACCACGTTAATAACTAATGATAAATTTTTTATTACGTTGGGTATGTTGGGAAGACAGGGTGAACCTCTTCTGTCTCCCGTTTTGTCTTGTTTAGAACAATTAACTTACGCTATAGCCGGTTGTTCAGAAATGGATAAGGAAAATGCTCTGAGATTAGCTAGAGCTTTGTTTCCATTGTTGGGTGTAGCGCCGTCACCTGCTCCTGCGACTGCTCTTCGTAGACTTGTCGTTAATTATTCACGGCATTTATTGTCGTTACCCCCTGACGAATTTTTGCAGTTTTTAACAACACTACTTGCATATATTGAACATTTGATTAGACTCAGTGCTCTAGAAGAAGCGGTGAGTATTTTTTTTTTTAATCCATCCATATTACAATTCATATAAATATCATTTTTATTTTACAGAATGCCGCTAATGGTATTGATGAAGAAGGTGGGTGGCAAATGGGTCTCGAAGCTGCCTTAGAAGCCTGGGTAGAATTATTACATGTTTGTGCTCCCCAACTTTCAACGATTCGTCCACCTAAACCAATTCCTCCGCCCTTCATTGAAGGGTCTGCACATATATTTGATGCTTTGTTGAAAACAAGACTTGCTCCTCCAGATGGAACAAGGTTAATCCATATTGTTTTCAATAGTAACTAATATTTTTTACTTTATGTTTCTAACTGCGTACTTTACAGATATGCTGGGTTCGAAAATGAGGCTGAAATTGAAGAAGAGGGTAGTGATATTGAGAGGTATGATAGTCTGTTATCATTAGCTGGAGCTTTGGGTCAAGCTGCACCTGAACATAGTATACCTTTATTATGTCGATTATTGGAAGCTCGTACCATTAGGTAAAATATTTGTTTTCTTTTAAAATTTATTTGGAAAATTTATTATATAACATATTATTTTATTATTTGTTTCAGGATGCAAGAATTATTTATGACTGGAATGGAATCACCAGAGTTGTGTTGTATTTATGAAGATCTTCATTGGACTATACTTTTTGCTGGTATCATATTATTTCTTATATAGTTTAATTATTTGAGTAATTTGAAATAAAATATTCTCTGTGAATTTTCATTGCAGCTCATGTTTTAACACAAGATGGTGAAGGTGAAATACCTGCAATACCTGGGAAATTAGTACATCACAGTATACGTGTTCCTGGCGATTTAGAAGCATCTGTCCGTTTATTATCTTCTCCCGAATCTCATCCATCTAATGAAGATTTGCAAACAGCTAATTTTACTATAAGGTAAAATAAAAAAATACAAATCACACAATTTTGTTTGTACAATTTATTTACTATTATAGTTAATACAATTTTTCATTTTAGGTTGATAGCAGGAGTTTGGCGTATGTGTTGGATTGCAGGTTGGGGAATGGGAAGATGGGTGGCCAGTCCGACTTTAGGTGCTAGCGTCACATGGTTTCTTCGCCGCTGGGCTCGAGCTTATTGGCTGCCTGGCGATAGCTGTGCAGTTGTATCAGGAAAACCAGGTCCTGTATTAAGGGCTGTGTGGGGACGAAATTCACCCCGCGATGTATGGGCTGCTCAAAGATTATCATCTGGAGCATTAGCTTTGTTGAGATCGTTACCTGGCGATCCTGCACCTACACATCATGCTATTGCGCTTTTACGAAGTGTTGCCTTAATAAATTGCCAGTGAGTAAATCGATTTTGTTGATCGTTAATTAAATTTTCGTTCTAAATTTTTGTTTATATCGTTTAATAGAGAAGGAAATAATGGAATGGTTCATGTTTGGGAAGCCGTAAAATGGGGCATAGGATCTGATGGGATTGGTTTATCGGAAGAAGCCCGACGCGGATTAGCAGCTGCAGCCAGTGCGGCTATATCGGCTTTTCCTGAAGACCAACAATTATCTCTTCTCAATGATCTTTTATCCCCTGTGAATTCAAAATTGATGGCAGCTTCTTGTAGCTCTGCATATTTGCAAGCCCTTGATATATACACGGGTCTTGCTGAAGGCTGCCAGGTAATTTTAAACTTCCCACTCCAAATAGAAAGCATTTATATAAATTTTTTAATTTGATTTTTGGTTTTCTCAGCCTAAATCTGCCAATGCTATTTGGAAAATTTTGGAACCGGCAGTTGCAGCTTCAGTTCAAGGTTTGCGATATGGTAGTGCTGTTACTAGAAATACATTACATTTGGCTGCTGCTTGTGTCGGTTATTTATCGCAATCAACTCTCAATCTCTCTGGTGGCCGTTTGCTGTCTCATATAATAGATATGTTACGAGCTTATGCCTCTCAACATCTACTTCAATTCAACAATGCAAATCACGCTGCGGATGCTGAAGATGACTACTGCGAGGTTATTAAAAAAAAAATTTGTACAATTAAAACTTATCATTTTATGTTATTGAAAAATATATTTTGTGTAGGAAACTATGTTAGTAATAGAAATAGTGAGTGAATTAGTAGCTAAAGGCTATAATGATACCACTGAAAGCGGAAGTAAATGTGGTATGGCTGCTGTCTTGGAAGGAATACGCGTCATTTTACCTAGGATGATGCCACCAACTCCGTTATTGCAACGTCCTACTGTTGCTAAACGTTATTATCGTCTCTTATTTGATTTTGGACCAGATATTGTAAGTGAACTTAAAATTCTTTTCGTATTAAACACAAAAAATCCTTGAAACAAAATGGTATTTTTTTTTCAGATTTGTCCTTTGGAAGATCAATTTTTCAATGCTATTATGAGATCGATTGCAGATGGCTTGGAAGCACCATCTGATGAAGATGCTATGTTGACGTGCAAATTATTAGGTAATTTAGGTAGACGAGCTAATAGTACGATAAGCGGAAGCTCTAGGTTATTAGAAATTTTACCATCATTGGCAAATCGTTTATTGTCATCTGCTGCCACAGGTGCTTTGCAAGCTCATATAGAATTTGCAGCCTCCACATACTATATTTTAGCTTGTTCTTTGAAAAATATGCAACTACCACCAGAATTAGATACATTAATGAAATCTAATATTCCTACAATGCAATTGAAAACTGCTTTCACGAAATATTTTTCACATTTACAGACATTGCATTCTATATAGTATTTAAAGTTATCGGATTTACTCTATATTATTATGTGCATGTTTATATGAAACATACGTGTTACTAATTTAAACATTTTAAATGTTTGCACGAGCATTGATTGTAACAGTTGAAGATTATCGAATATAAGTTTACACTTTTACGGTCTCACTTATAATCCCCCAATTGGCACCTATGTGATCTGATCTAGTAAAATTGTATCTTCAAAAGCTTATTATTTACTAATTAAATAATAATAAATTGTTACTATTTCCAAACCAATACTATTTGAAAACGGTATTGATTTCTTATTTTATGATATTTTTTCATTATCTTTATATCTGTATATTGTTTATAAATCAATTTTTTTGATTTATTATGCATTATAAATTCCAATAAAACATGGGATGCTCTTTGATGTTTTTCACAATTGGATAATTATTTTATCACACTATCGTGAAATAGATCATTAATTGAAGTTGTGAATGATAATATTGTATGAAACGTCCAGATGCATGTAATTCTTTTGTATCATGTTATAACTAACAGTTGATAAATTACTCTAATTATATAATATATTATATGATAAATCATATATACAATATAAATAATAACCCATCAGCTGTTGAAAAATTACAATGATAAAATATACTTTTTCTGTATTCTTTAGTAATATTATTTGTGAACTTATTATGAAATGCTTACTTTTTTCAAAAAAGTCTATTTTTTTATCCTCATTTGCATAATAATTTTGATATAAAGATACCAAGAGAATTAAATTTCTGTAATGCATTGTTTAAATAAGAAACGTAAACAGATTTTTTGAAAATTCCTATATGAATATATTGAAAACTAAGTCTGATACTTGACAAAACGATGGATGCGACTGAGGTTGAGAAAATTGATATTAAAATTTAATATTAACGCGAATATAGTTCTTATTTTTTTTATGTTTTTAAAATTCTCAAAACTAAATATTAGTTATCTTGTGAATAAATGTATTATATAGATTTTATTTTCGGACAAATGTTTTGTCTGACAATTTTTGACAGACAACGTTTCTGTCAACATCTTTGTATTGTCTTGAAAATTCTGTTAATCGTTTTTAATAAAAATTAAAACATATAATATCCTTTTTTTTATTTTATTATAAGTAAACAAAAATCAGTTTTAAACTATTCATTTATTAACTTAAGTACAGAGGTAATTCATAACAATCAGTAAATAATCGAATCATGTAACAATGTCAACATCTCAAAGGATATCCAGCATCTTATTTAATTGTAAGACATTACAAACAATACAATTAAAATTTAATTAACTTTGTATTAATAATGATATGTGTAAAACTTAAGAATTTTATTTACTGTAATTAAATGCATTTTGTAAATCTAAACATAATAATACTTTTGTACTCGTAAAGACGAAGCAGTCACATTTTTCTCAGTTCTGTAAACTACACACTAAGTGTGCCATTTTCTTTGGCTGATTCTGTAAATCAAAAGAAAAAATAAATTATTAATCGATAATATAAATATTATATATAAGAATAGTTTGCCCAAAATTATTAGTTATTTTAATAGTACTTACAGACATTCTACACAAAATAAACCAAATTTTTTTTATGTATGATATGAAAAAAGTTAATATATCACACTTGTATCGTGTTCTACTGTGTATATATTATATTTGATTATGAAATCTAATAGACAACTAAACAGTATATTGAAAAGAAGTTAATTTCAGATTTGTGTTAAGTATGAAAAATTGTTATGAATAAATGAAAAGTATATTAAAAATAAAATAAAAGTATTTCAAAGACTGTATTAAAAGTTATATACATTAAAAAAAATATACATATATAGCATATTTAAAAAATTGACTATGTTAAGGAAAACATTTTAGTTAAATTAATATAAAAATGAGAAGAAAGACTGGGTATATTTCTATGATTCTATAACAAAATTTAGAATAATAAATCATAAAATTGAAGGAATGTAAAGAAACGAAAGCTTTTTTCGTCATGTAAAATATATTATAATACATATCAAAATGAAAATCGTTCATATTTTTCATGTTAGTATATACCCATTCTGAAATATCACAGAAAAATAATAATAGTACAAAAACTTTCATGCACTAACATACAAACTATGTATCATAAAATTCTAATTGAAGTACAGTTCTAATTCTAACAAAATATATATTATTCGAGTTTAAACTACGCTTAATAATATTTTTGTCATATTCATTATCCACATGCCAGCATGTAGAATGGTTAAATTGTTAGAATTCGAAACAGGTACATATTTGATTTCTAAAATTAAATTAATATAATATTTAATACAAAATTAATATATACAATTAATAAGGCAAAATAGTCAAATTATTAACAATCAGTACTAAAAAATTGAAAAATATTAGGTTAACGCTCAATGTTTGAGGTAAATATAATTTTGTCCACTTAATTGTGAGTTTTTCTTTTTTCATGAATAAATTAAATCATATCCATATAAATCTTAAAACTTTCTAACAAAGAGACAAATTAATTGCTTCAAGTAATACTGTAGCGTTAACAAAATTTCAATACATTTAAACATGTCTTGCATTCGAAAAGTTTTGATAATTTTTTCTATCGCTTTCTTTCATAGGCAATTTAATTATTTTTTTATGAGACGGATAGGAAGAATAAGCAGAAGAAGCATTACTAGTGAAATAATCACGATCAATTTTTGAACGATTATGAATATTGTGAGCAAGCAAAGGTGTTTGTGAGTTCAATTGATTATCAGGCTTTGTTTGAAAATCTTTTTTAGAAGGGCTTCGTGGTGTTGCAATATAAGGTGTGCTATAAAAATGCCACGAAAGTGTACCTGGAGTTACCAAAGCTGCCAGTGGAACAGCTTCTGAGATATGACATCCATTTTTTTTGTCCGAGTAATCCACATCTATAAAAATGTTTGGAATTTAACATATGCATAAATTTATGCATTAAAATGAAACGTTATGTAATTTTTACCATTTTTCCATGCATTTGTGTTCAATCTTGCAGCGTCTCCATTCTTTTCTTCTAAAGGAGAATCTTTTGCCAATTTAATTAAAAACATTATAGTTGCTCCCACTAAAGGAGGAACTCCAGCAAGAAGAAAAGGCAAAGTGTATGATTGAGTATGATCATAAATCATCCCAGCGATTGGTGGACCTAATGTTAATGGTATTGAACACAAACCAAGCAAAAATCCAATCGCTTGGGCCCCTCCTTTTTGTCCACACAAATCAAAAGCAATCGGACCCAAAAGTGAAATGAAGCATCCATCGAATAAACCCATTCCTAAGGCAAATGTCAGTAAAAGTCCATAGTAATGTGCGAATGGTAAACACATTGATAGTATTCCTATGCTATAAAAAGATATCTGTTGGAGTAATATTCTATTTACTCCAGGTAAATCTGCAATATAACCGAAAACTAATCTTCCTATTCCAGATGTGATTGCTATACACATCACTGGTAAATTACTTTTAAAATGAAAAGTGACTTCAATAAACTTTGGCATGTGAACATATGGAACAAAATAACCAAATAAAGCTGATGGTATTGCAAGCGCCCATATAACATATTTTTTCCTTTTCCAATTATCAACATTAACTAATGATTTCATGACAGAAGCACAATCGCGTTTGTCAGAAATTTTTTCTATTGGTGCCTGAGGTTTGAACAACAAAGCGCACCAAATTATGAAAGAAGACAAAAATGCAAGAACTCTTAAAGTTACAACGAGACCAGAAGTAGTTAGAACATAGTCTAAAAGAACTGGCAATACTACAGTGAAAACTGAACTACCAGCCGTCACAATACCGTTCACTAATCCTAGATATCGACTAAAATAATGCCCAAGTATGGCAAGTGATGGTGTATATGCTAAGGCTGCTCCTACACCAAACATAATACCGTAAGTGAAATAAAGACATTCTATACTGTGGCTTACAAATGATGATAATAACATTCCACTAGTTGCCAAAATACCACCTACTAATGTTATGCAACGAAGTCCAAGTCGGTCTGTTAATATTCCTGCTATAAATGATAAGAAAAACATAGCTCCTATAGCCAACGACCCAACAAGTGCTGAAAAAAAGAAAAAATAATTAGATTAAATTTAATTAAGAATATAATATAAAATTTGTGATATTATATTATATATATATATATTTTATTTTAAAGTATGATTCTGAACCAATCCACGTATAATATAGGTTTGACTAATTTAACAACTAGGTTTATGAACAATTATTTCAGACTTGATTAATTAATTGGAAGAACTAGAGGCAATCAATTTTTCGCTAATTGTCTCTTTTAGTTCAACAGAAGCTTTAACAAAGTCAATTGAATTCATCTACGACATCAAACAAACACCGTCTCATTGATCATAAATGGAAAACAATTGATTGATAGTCTTGTTATCTTTGAGAAGTCAAAATAGCAACAAATCGTTTACAATTGTACCACGAGATAGTTTTAAATATTGTTCGACAAGGAGTCTATTTGAATTGTATAAATAAGTGTTGATATTTGCTGAATAATCATAATATGAATTTAATTTTTCCAGCTAGATTTTTTATAGGTAAGTTGGTTTGTGTTTTATTTGAATGTAAATGTAGGTATATGATAAATCTGTATGTTCGAAATTCCAGTCGGCGAATGTATCAGTTTACACAATGAATGATTGGTGTTATTTTCAAATAAAATTGAAACACACATTTAATTATGATATGTGAATTATAATTTATGCTGAAAGCTGAGTAGTTCCATTAAAACTGACTTGTGACCCGCTATTATTTTTGTCTAAGTAATCTGTATAGGAATATAGAAATCGTTGACCCATATTAACAGATTTCAGTTCCAACAATAATATCAAATTTAAATGTTAATATTTTATCCATTGAGTCGATGAACCTTGGTTCAGCATTAGAAATATTACATCATTATCGGTTAATTCAATTTTTGTAATAATGTATTAAAAGTTTAACATCTTTTCGTCACATTTATATTACATATATATTAGGATGTGCTGATTTTAATTAAAAATAAGTGCTCAGTTTTTTAGATATTTTACCAAATTTAGATTATTTTAAGCAAAAAAAAAATCTATTTGCAAATCAATAATATTCTTTCAAATTTTCTGATCAAGGTCTCTATGTATAAAATAATTCACTTTTAACTACAATAAAATTGACTTAAAATTACGGTTCCACATTCATTGAATTGACATTTGCGAAATTAAATAGTATAAAATGAAAGCTAACTAATTCATTAACTATATATTAAAATAGCATTAACAAGTATGATCGATTGATCTTATTTGATAAATGTATGATCAAATTTCATAAGAACAAACATTTGATATTAATCATATAGAGTATTTTTATATTTTATTATGTTTATAATGTCATCAAACAGTTATTAATAAATGAATAATATACAAAGTTATTCTTGTTTATAAACTTGTTCCAATGCAAAAAAGATACAAAGTCGGTTGTGGTTTTCAGTCAAACCACAAAAGCAACTCGTGACTATAGACTGAAAAAATTGGTTTGTGTAATATTATATTGTAGTTGGTATATTATTATACATATACAACAGTGAAAATGTAAGTTAAGAAAAAGGAAAATACAAGCGTTAGCAAAGTTAAAATCCGATTTCATTAAGTCTTATTATGGGTATTCAATATTCATAGGCAACGGTATATTTTCGCTGAAATTATAATTTTTTTTACTCAATCGAAAATAAGCGATAAGTTTCACATTTGTGCACTGAATATATTATTTTGAACACTAATATTATAAAAATATAATAAGACATGATACAGCATTAAAGCACTTTATAACGCGATGCTCTCCCGATTGGCACCACTGACGGTGTCCACCCCTATTGTGGGTTGCCACCCTGGCAACC
>JAOXNN020000086.1:2313824-2357116 GCA_028571205.2 Hydropsyche betteni
ATTTGGCACTTTGGTACATTTGGATGCCATTTCTCATTATCGCGCAATACCATTAAACTTGTGTGTGGCTCTAATGTGGCAAAATAATCTTCATCGTCTACTTCAGTACCATCCGTTTCAAGGACTATCGTCGGTGGAGTATCTGCTGTAGGAAAACCCAATTTCTCCGGAATTTTTTCTAATAGGTCCACTAATGTAGTTGCAACTACACCGATTCGCTTTTCCCGACTTACATCACAAATTTTGTATGGTTTTACACTATCGTCGTATTCCATTTTTGGTGTTTATTTCTAAAATCAAAATCTTTAATATATTTTTGTTTATATATTAATTTTATGTAAAATCAAGCAATTTACTTTTATAAATAATGTGAAAATAATTTTATTTCAGTCCAAATTCAATAATAATAAACTTGAGTTCCTTATCTGAAAAAGAGCAGTTATTTTGAAAAAAACAATGTAAATTTTCTATAAAAATCGAATATGTTCTTACAATTAGTTGATTAATATAATTAAAAAGGCCTCGATTTTCGACAAAAATGTGTAACTTAAATAAACATCATATTCCACAATTTGACAGATAACTTGACAATAGAACGCATTGTTGACAGTTGTCCCGATATGACCATAAATTTTTCATTTACGACCATTAAAAAAAGGCATATTTAATATTATTTTTTTTAGAAAAGACACAATAAATAGACTAGGCACCCATCGGCGATTTGGGTTGAAATGCGCGCATTTCAACCCAAAACAACGTGTTCCATTTTTGATCGTACGCGATTTAATCACCAGTAGGCGCCTGGACTAACTGTCGAATATATAGGAAAATAATCAGAATTCAGAAATACGAATATTTGATTCGAAATTAAGATTTCATTTACTTGTACTTTTTTTATCGTTCCTTTGTATTTCGGAACAATAATGCTTTTCTATAAATATTGGCTTTGGGAGATTTGTTTTACAAAAATCATAAAGTAATTATATTTTTATGTTATCAATGTTGATAAAAAAAAACATGTTTTAGTAATTTCTATCAATGAAACGTATTCAATCTTTCAGAAAAATCTATATCGAGGGTTATTAATGAAAGTCATGTTTAAATATATCGAATATCAATAAATATTCCGTATCACAAACGTTATTCATAAAAAATGGAATCAATGGTCATAAATACCTGAAAGTGCGATAACTCACAACCTAAAAACATAACATTATATTATATAAAAAATGATACACAACTCGAACGGTAACATTTCGAAATTGAAACGGAAACGCATTTCGTTTGTGTTGATTTTGAAGTATTCATTAAGTTTTCGTTCACACATAAACTGACCGCGCCCCCTTCTCGAAACGTGGGGCGTGCCTCACCGGTTGAGAACAACAGAACATAACATTTATATGAAACGATCCCTCGAGTGATAAGCCGCTTAATTAAGCACAATATAAGTATATATTATAATTTTGATTTAAAAAAAATTACTTAAATAAAGAATTGAGTAAATTTTGATATTTTCGTAATAGTAAAAAAAAACGTATACAAATATTTTGAATATAAGATAATATTTTGATGATTTGAAATGTATTCTGAAATAATTCATGTTTAATATCTAAAAAAATCAATTGATTGTATAATAAAAACAACTGAAATTAAATTTTGATATAAAAATATTTAACTCGATTTGAAAAAAAATATATTCAAAACACAAAGCGAAAATATAAACCCAAACAAAACGCGAAAAAAAATTCAAAAAAGCGCGCGAAGATGCAAAAGCGCATCTCGGAAAGCTCTCGCACGCTGTCCAACGCAACGGACACGGCCGCAAACAAAAGGCGCACGCTACCAACGTGACGGCGAGCATTCCCGTAACACGGAACAGCAAGGAAATGTGTTTACTGGCTGCGTCGGAGACAGGACCTGGTCGTGCACCTCGCGGTCCGGGCCGCGGAGCGCCACTGGGGCCGGCGCCGGTCGCGTCTGTGCGGCCCCGCCCCCGACGCCTGCGCCCCCACGCCCCCTCCCCGAGGGTGGAGCGCCCCAACCCCCGGAGACAGATCAATAGTTTTTACGTCACGAGGCGAAACTGATGATCTATATGCCGGGGTTGGATCGATGGGGATGGTCGGAAAATCGATGCTTTAATCGTTTCGATAGTTTTCTTTTAGGTTATGTAATGTTCGATTATGATGTACAGTCGGTTCAAATGATGTTTGTGGATTGTATTTTTTTTTTTTAATTTAAATTATTTTATATTGGAATGAATTGGTATGGACTGTTTTTTTAGAAATGTTGATCGTGTTTTGAAAAATTTATGAATGGTTATTATCGAGTTGTTTTCGAGTATGAAGTTGTGATCTTGATAAAATCACGTTAGATGCTACTCTGCGAATCTCAATAATCTGTAGAAGACATTCGTTTATCTGAATCGCGGTGTTTTGGACAAATTTTCGAAACTGGGTCAAAAGGTGAAAAATCCACATAGGAATAGTCGAATGATACTTGGAAAATGCATGAAAGTCGAAATATCCTCGCGAAACGAAAAATTAGGACTCAAAGTTTATTTAGAATTCGTTATTTTTTTTAATCTAATGTTAATTATTCAAAAAAATACTTAGAAATTACAATGTATAATATAATATGTATCTATATACGAAACAAATGGAAAAACTTTACATATCGATATCCATTCACATCAATTGATAACGCCAGTTTTTGCCTCAGGGAAACTTTACGAAAAAATACTTCGTATTCGAACCCAATATATAATATAAACCCAGACTATTTTCAACCGAATCAAAATAACTACAAATTCACCTGTCAATTCAAATACGTTTCGTTTATACGCCGACATTTTTGTTCGACGTCACCTCTACGAAACAACAAATACTCAATTTCCGAAGATTGACACGAAACCCCACATAAAGGTCAAACAAACGCAATGGCAGACGTTTATTTATTCGCAAACAAGATCGCACATTTGATATCACGCTATACAATATTCGGAATCGTTCGAATTCCTATGTGCGAATTTACCTGTGAAATCTCCATTAGACACTAATCTAAATATCGCCGTTTAAGGGTTGTATTGTGCGATGTGGAAGCCTTTGGCCGTGTTTGATAAATATTGGACCTGAGGTAACTAGCGACCTTTTTGCGTATATTATGTTACGAATTTTTTTATGCTCGGCAAATATTGTTAGCTGAATAAATACGATCATTAGAATGTATTTATTCTGCGAGATGATAAGTTTGAGTAATAATTCATTAGAATTAATATATGAGGGTTTTTGTATGACTTGTGGGTTCTGATCGTGAATCTTTAGAATTCAAATTCGTGAATTTTTGGCATAAATTCGATTCTAAAATTCTCTGATCAATCACAGTAAAGTAATAATATGATTCAGAAATACTGTGATTCCAAGAATTAGAATCAAATCTCCATTTGAAATCTTAAGATTTTATGTTTCATTAAAAATTACATTCGTATACTAACCACATAATTTGTAGCTTTACTTTGAAAAACAGTGAAAACCAGATCATTCTACATGCGTCAAATTGGAAATGAAAGTGAAATTTTCGTGGAAGCGAATCGTGCCGCGAATTCGATACTGAGAAATTGATTATTTCAAATAGATTTGCGAAGGACGCGCAAATCTTCTGTTTGCCAAAAATTTTCCGATCCATAAATTGTGAGGATTTTCTTTGCGACGAGAGCTCATCAAAATCTTAAATCTCTTAATCTTCACCAGATATTGGACACGGGAATTGCGGTCGCGTTCAATGGTTGAAAACACAATGCCCCTTTTATACACGAATATATTCTATTATAGGCTCACATTATATATTATAATATAATATTCTTTTTCATGTGAAATTGGAGGATCAAAAGAAAACAAGTTCCACGATGGAACTCTTCCTAGAACGGATCACGTCTTTCTTTGACTGCTGTGAGCTTTTAACCTATCGCAGACGAATATAGAGTCAATTTGAATTTTTAAGAATTCTGTATTGATTCAATGATGATATATTGGAAACGACGATGGTGAAATTCAACTTTCAGATTGGAGAAATTGTACGACTTCAAAACGGAATAAGCAAAAACATTGGCGGACAAATCGCGTCGGATAATTTGATATATGATATCTCGGTTCGTATTTTATGGTAATCAAATGTTCCGGAACACAATCCGGAGACGTTGTATACTTGTTTAATGTGTATTGGCCATTGTGCAAAAAGCCACCGAACACAACCGACAATTTTTAGAAGCGTCATAAACAAGATAGATGGACAGCCTCGAACCAATAATTGAATGGAATGCGAGAAATATTGGGTAATTGAGGATTTCAAAGGCCTTAACAACGATAAACCTCTGCACCAAAAAAAACTGTCAATCACAATAGATGAATCGATGGAAAAATATTTGGAAAGGGCCGTGTGAAAAACATCAATCGAGACGGAAAGACAACTCCTCCCGGCCATCATTGGACCAACGTCCGGATGGGCCAACCCTGGAGGAGGAGCTATTTTGTTAATAAGCCGCGGACAATCAGCGAATCATCAATATAACTGGAACTCCTCCACATGAGCTAATATTATCTGGAGTTGAGCGTTGAAATCGTAACTTATGAACCGTTAAGGGGCTAGACGTCGCTGTTGCTACCTCTTGCCTTATTAATTTGATTTTTCCTATCAAAACCTTTGACTTGTGTCAATCATTATATGATTTTTACTGAACTGTAAAATAAACTCTATCTCCATGCCTCGTGAGAACTTGCTTATCATTTGGTCTGAAGAACGACTTAATTTTCATTGATTACCTCATCTCTTTCCGTCGGCGAGAGTGAAGTCGTTACAATCTGATCTCCCGATGTACATAGACGTTATAGTGTGCATTCAAAAACGAATATTTGTATAATTTGTGTGCATTTCGTCTATTGTTTATTTCATATTTTTAGTACTCACTTTATTACGCATAAATTTTTTTTCATTGCCCTCTTCAAATAAAATGATGCTATACGAGATTTTTTAATGGACCGGAAATAATGCACATCGTATATTATTCTAATGCATAAGTAATCAGTTTTAAGTCACAATATAAATATTTTTTAACGCACAGCTAAATCACACATATAATAAAAATATCAATTATACATTTTTTAATATTCAAGCGTACTCGGAAAATGTACATTTAAAAAAAGTACTTTCATTTTTCCGAGATGAAACATTCACGTCCCCCGCTTCCGCCCACAAAGGAAAACTCGAACAATTTGTGGCGAACGAAACGGAAAATCGCAGGAAAACCGACCTTGCACCTAAACGTACGCGAAATCATTACAAAATATTATATAACACAATTAAAAATTAAAATGGGAACGGTTTCGAGTTACTTTTGTCAGCAAAGTGTTTATTTTTTCAGATTGTCTATTGGCCAAACCGGGTTCTTTATTACTATGACGTATTGCTTGTGCATCTTTGGAAATCCCCAATTGCATAAATATTTCACGCTTGCAATTATCGGGTCTAATGCAAGTGCATCATAAAAGATTGGATTTCTTGTCTATTGTGCGTCTTGTCTATTGTCCATCTCTTAACTGAGATTTTGCGTAATGGTGTCGAGGGTTTGTTTTATTTCGTGCTGCGCAAAAAATCACCACGTAACAACACTAATTTTATTAAATACTTTGGGCAAAGACACATTTAATTTTTCCTCATTTTTATTATTTAAAAAAAAACAAGTTTCGTTAACGTTTAATTCATTGACATACACTTGTAGTACAAATGTTTTTTCTGATACTTTCACGAATTTTCCCTCGCGATATTTTATTTATTTCGAAGGCACTCATTGTCACATGGAAGAATAATGATGGTACAAGAAAAATATTTTCTTCCTCTGTTGTTTTATACAGCCCCTTCTTTGGGGGGGAGAGGAGGGTGTATTTTTTTATTGTCGCTTCTATTGATACGTTCGCGAACAATAAACTTTTCTTCGATGTATCGGAAACAAATTTGTTTTCGCGAATAATGTAGGCAAATTCGAATTCGTCACTTTCTTTTGGGTCAATCGAAAAAAGTCGATTTGCATAATGCGAATTTGTAAATCGGCGCCGGTGTTTATGGAATATGATTGATCGTCAGGAATTTTCGCGAAAATTCGCCTTTCAATGAACTCCGTCAAACGTTTAATCATTGCGGGGTTTTGATTAACTCGTCCGTGAAATATACTTTAGTGCAAAAAAATTGATTGAAAAAATACCTTTATTCAATATGAAGGAAAATCGAGAGGGAATTTTCGGATGAAAAAAACATGTTTTCTCTGGCAATTATGTCTAGTCCCTTGAATGTTTGCTTTGGTTATAATACAAACGCTTCATTCAGTGGAATATGTTAGGTAGTTTTTCTTATTTACCGTGTAATAAATAATGGATAAGCAATGTTCAAAAAAATAATTAAAGTAAATACATTAGTATTTGTAGAGTAAGCAATTGATTTATTTCATCCCAGAATCATGATTTTTCATTAATTTATGTGAATAATATATTATTTATGTCAAAGCGTAAAACATATATTCAAACTTTATCAATAGGCTTAAAATATTTTATAGAAGCCTGATGCGTGGGAAAATTCAACCAAACGTGAAATCTATAATTAAGCACCGTCATATAGACGTGCTGTTATATCCAGAAATAAATTAGTGTTATTGATTTAACTAACAATTTGTATAATATGGTATGTTGAATATTATATGATTATTATATTCAGTATTTTAATAAATAATACTTTGTATGTATTTTTTTTATTTATGCAATATTATTACAATATTTTCTATAAGAATACACATTTTTTTTTATTTATAATATTGAATCTCTTCACAAAAAAATTTCATATATGAAAATTCATGTTTTGTTGTTTAATATATAACATTTTTACGTTTGTGCCAAGCGTTGAGTGGCACTACGATATGTCGAGTTTCTGGGAAAAATGATATTTCAGAATATCATTCAGCACTCAAACGCTCGAATACGCAACTCGAAATATCAACCCGAATCCATATATGCAAAATTCTATTTATTCAGATTTAAAAAGCCTCTATTCACCTTAGCCATAAATTTAATAATCTACATATAAATGTAATCTCCACACATCATTCCTCATATTTCCAATCCTAAAATTTTGAATCCTTAAACCTATGATCCAATAAACTGAAACTTAAAGCTCTAAATATCGATTCCGAAATTTGAAGCTTATCGTTCTGCCTATGTACCATATTCTATGCCAGCTTTACTAGGCCAGCCTAGTTACAATCAAGACACAATAAACGAATATAGTAGCTACATTCAGCATGTTCGAAACATTATAACCTAAATTCAGATTATTGCGTAAATTCGAGCGAACATTCATTATCAATTCAGTTTCATACGTTGCGTTGTAGGCCGGCTTAATTACAATATATGAATAAGGTGAGGCTTTAATCATCAATCTAAATATATACGATTAATAAAAACGTAAATTCTGATTGTCAAATTCAAATTTAATTGAGTTTCATCGAAAAGTACATTTTAAATATCAAAAGAAAATGTAGTCTCATATTTTGAACCACACTAGCATTACTAGGCTGATCGATTAGGTCAATGAATAAGTTTTATTGCATCTTTTTTTTGCCATGTATTGTATTTTATAATTAAATCGATGCAATACATATACCTCAATTTTTATTGATTTATGTTAAAAATTATCTTTTTGATATTTCGATATGGATCAACATTAGTAACACGTCTTCTTGTGTTTATCAGTCAATGGATCTGAATTTTGAAAACCACAACTGAATGATTCAAACGTTAACTGAATCTCTATTGTATACCTTCAATTAATGTTAGTTGCCGTGATGGTGTCGTTATTTTTACAAAATTTATACAATAAAAAAATGTCACAAATGTACTTTATTAATAAAAATTTCAATAATTTCTACAGACTATTATAGTTAAAAATTTAACAGATACCAAAAAAGAAGTCTCCCCCAAATAATAAAATAGTTTAAATATAGATGTTTTTCATTAATTTGTAGAAGAATATTCGACTATCGAAAAAAATACGTCAAAACTTACGTACTGACCTAATAGTTAAGCATAAAAAAAATAAAACACTTGAAATCTCAATCATGCACCATCGAATAACTTAAAACCCATAACAACACAAAGCCTCACACCATCCAACCCATCTTGTTGTTCTCATCTTGGGATCACGCACGTCTCAACATACGAGTCAACGACACTGCAATGTCGAGACGGGGTCGACGGGGGTCACGGGTGACCCCCTACGGCGACGAATCAATAATGCGCCCCCAGGGCCTCCGCCCCCCACGAGGCCGGTGCATACAACCCCCATCCCTCCGACCGGCCTAGGGATGCACTCTAGCACGAGTGCAACGGTAGTACTACGTTGCACAGGCGCAATGGCCTCCCTTTTACGTAATCCCTATATATCCGATGGGCCGTGGGTAAAACGAGGTAAACGGGAACGGGACGCTGGAGCGGTGGGTGCTCGCGATGACGGTCTGGTGTGGGTGGTGAAGGATAAAGGGTCGTTGCGATTATTGCGGCCGTTTGGTTAATGCGGGTCGAAATTCATATGTGGTGGGTATTTATAAGTGTATCCAAATTAAAAGGTCGGTGCATCTAAATGGAAAATTATCTCGTGTAGATAGTATAATTGGGATGTTGGGAGGAATTAACCGTTGATATATTGTTTTGATAAGTTGGTTAGTTAGGGATTAATTTTTGGAGAAAGTACTGGTTTGGTCTGTTTAGGAAAATATTTTTTAATGTAATACAATTTAGAGTTTATCTAAATTCAGTGATTGTTTAGGATACTGTATTCTATTTCGAAACAATCGATTCAGAGATATCAACGCGATGTATGGCAATTGAACAAGTTTGCCAAATAGATTTCGTGGTTTCATAGAACTTGATCGTTGTCGTTTAAGATAATTTGACTGTATGTTAAGATAGCGTCGATGTATATTTAGTAGGAATTGATATGTTATGTCATTTACTGAAGATAATTAGAAAATTGAGACAGTAATTGCTTTTGTAGTTTATATTGAAAGTTTTTGATTAAATGATTTTTTTTGCATTTACGATGATACCAATCCATTCTTTTGTCATTAAAATAATTTTGACAATGAAGACTTTTTTTAGTTTGGCAAAGTCTATGTGAAAGGTTACTTTATACGCCATTTTCTTTGCTGTACTTTGAAACTTCGTTGATTAAAATTATAAATTGACGCAGATGAAAAAAAAACTTTTACGCTATAACTAGAAGCGACACCATAATTTATAAATTTCGTTCAGTGAAATTTTACGAACGTGTCTCGGTCGAGCCGAAAATTTTAATTACAAAAATGAAAATTCGTATTTTCCTTCACCTCGTATCGAATAAATGTATTTTTTTTCAATACAATATGAATGGAATACACCCAACGATTGGATAATCATGAAAAAATCCCAAAAATAATCGACAACCAACAACCAGATACGAAAACAGGCACCGTTCGCACGAAAAGTACATCGTTATTTTCCCGCCACGTACACTGAGAGCCGGCCGAAAAAAAATCTTGTTCTTCTCCTTCTGGATATCATTATTTACAGGTAATGACCCTTTTAGAGGGCTCTCGTTCCCTTCCACCGAAAAATAGAGCACCTCTGAACAACGAATCGCTGTCTGCGAACACCCTTCGATTTTCCGACTCCTGCGGCGCGGGAAAGCTAATCGAAAGCGCGCGGAAAGTCGGAAAATGTATTCGATAGTATCGATTTCGATATGAGCGAACATGTGAGTGTGAATAAGCTCCGGTGAAGCTTTTGATTATCGTAGCAAACATTGTTAATTGTGTTGAGAGTTTATTGGGTGAGCGTTCAATTTCGGAATTCAAGATTGAAGGGATTTGCTCGAAATTTTGGATTGTTAAATATTGATGTACAGTCGCCGCTTGACTAACATGGTAAATATAATATTTAGTTGTACATTAAAGATTATGAGAATTATATGAAAAAAATGACATGAAAAATAGTAATAATTTTGTTTAATAATTGATCAATCTGTTTCATCAATATTGGATTTGTTTTCAATATTGGAAATTATGGCGTTCATATTGAATAAATTTCCTTCATTCAACTCACTTTCCCTAAATAATCCCTCAATTTCTTACACTTGAATGAACATTGATGTTGAAATTCCTTTGAATAATAAC
The DNA here is from genome assembly GCA_028571205.2 of Hydropsyche betteni. NCBI lineage: Eukaryota > Metazoa > Arthropoda > Insecta > Trichoptera > Hydropsychidae > Hydropsyche > Hydropsyche betteni. The sequence continues at coordinate 2,324,071 of JAOXNN020000086.1, forward strand.
GGCAAATTGCATATATAAAGTTTTTCATTAAAAAACACGTTAACTATGTAAATCTATAAATTTATTTATGATTTTTTTGATAAATTCAATTTTTATATTGACTGCAAAGTATTAAACATTATTTTTAGCTTATTTTATGACTGACGCATAAAAGCGTTTCAAAAATTTATTTTTGAAACTTTTATATTATAATTTTATTCACTTTGTTTATGTTCTTTAGTGCTTTCCGAAAGTTTCACCATTCACAATATAGCCACATTCAAGTGAAGTAAACTTGAAGTCCTTGTGGGAAACCTTATAAAAGTACTTCATACCATAGTTCATCTTTCATGACATGAAACAAAATTTTTATAAAATTATTCTTATCTATAATAATCACTGAATTAGATAAACTTATTTGTATTAATATACATTCTGATTTAAATTTTATAAATTCAATATATATTCTGAAATTTATTTACGGACTAACCAGTTTTATATGGAATTGAAAATTTTTCTCCCTTGCAAATCTTTTATAAATAATTTTCTAACAAATGCATGCATCGTGCACAACATTGCACACGTTCACACACCAGTTCAAATTTATGTCCAGCCATAAAACGGACCTACAAGGACTGCTTATTAAAGTTTCATCCTCTCAGGTGTTTCGACCCACTTTTATACCGCGGCGAAGGCTTAGGCGACACCATTTTCGACCACATTATCCGAAAGTGGGCCGTAAAATATATCGAAACTAATTCCTCCGCGAAAATTGTCCCAATAGAACAACATCGGCGTAAATTTTAAACGCAAATCCGTTGGATTGATTCAATTATTTCGGCAAATTAAGCACGTAACAGTTGTACGAGAAGATCCACGAATATTATATTGACTATTCGGGCGAAACCAACCAAATTATTCGCGCGGAGAATACCTACAAATTGGTGTTCATTATTTTCGTATTGAACGTGGAAATTGCGCAGCAAGCTTTTACAACTATGTGTGAATTTTATCGATGCGAAAAAAGTGCTGTTTTATAAATGAGCCAAAACGAACCGAGCCATTACATTTATGGTAGTATTTTTCAAACGGAGTCGCTAGGATTTTTGGTCGGAGGTATTCCTTAGGGAGCTGGAACACATTACGCTTTTACATGCGCAACTAAAACAAGTGTATTGTTGAAAACTTATTTGGAAAAGTGGACATAATGTGTTTTCTATTTTTTTTTTGTATTAATATGTTGTGTAATTTATACTCGTGTCACGAGCCATTACACGTTCTATCGCACTGCGAACATTTCCGCAGAATTTTTTCTTGACAGATCGATAATATTGTATCTGTATTTTTTATATATAAAACCTTGAATACATATAAATCTAGAAGAACACTCAAATTTTTGATTTGTTGTTCTATTGGGACTCGTAAAGTTTTTACAGGGGAGCTCACTTATGGTTTTTTTTTGCGCGGATAATGAAATACTGAATGTTGTTCTATATTTAACTTTGTGAAAATAAATTGAGGTTTTTAATGAAAAGAAATATTATTTTCCGTACTATGTTGTATAAAACGCTTTTTTTATCTTTTCATGAACGTTTTACATTGATTCATTCATCTTCTTTTTAAAAAGATTTTCTGGGTTCGTTCTTAGTTAAGATTCTTTCCTAGATCTTATAAATGAGAAAAAGTCACTTGCAGATATAATACTGTCCAAATAATTGTCTTTCCTGCGCAGTCAATTTCAAAAGCAAACTAAAACTATTCAAACGCAATCTAAATTTAGTTTATTTTCTCGGAAACTATAATATTATCAGATTCAGCTCAGTTAAATAAATGAAGCACGATTCAGATGAATTCGCATCGTTCATAAATAAACAGTTTCAATAATATTTCAATATATAATTCCTGGAAAATACGGGTGAAATGTATAAAATTAATAAGATTATATTGAATTCTTTCAATGTACCGGGTCAACATTTTCAAACAATACCCCAGAAATTTTCACACGACAAGCACTTTACATATCAGACGTCTTCACGTCTCACGCAAATGTTGCTTTGTACCATTTCGGTCGCAACGACAACAATGACCTCGACAAACTTCGAAGTCCTTTTCGCGAATGCCACGTACTGCCTTGGGGCAATATTACCGCCTATTTGCGTCCTTCTTTATGTCCTGGTGTATTTGTGCTCCCACGGTGGTCCCGTCCTCCCGAAGTGGGCCGCAAGAGTGGTCGGTGGACCTCCTCTTCATCTAATATTCACCATATTACTTCCGAGTCTTCAGCCGAAGGCAAAATTTATTGAGGTGGTGTGCCTCGATGTAAATGCTTATTCAAAAGATAAGACGCCGCTGAATATTTAAAGGTTCAACGACGAAACGATTACGCAGTGGGAGGTGGATTTGCGTATGATGTATGTTGATGTTGAGAATGTATACTTTTTTGTATTTATGATGGAATTCGCAGTTTGTTCAGTATATTAAGGCTCGATCGATAAGCTGGTTATGTTCAAACAAAGGCTAATTAGTTTAGTTGACATAAGTTGAATGTGTATAAGTTTTGGTTTGCTTTCGCAGTCGGAAAACGCAAGTGTTCATTTATGTATATTTTGTAATATTAAAAGTGCTGATTTATAATTATTTTAATTAATATAGTAGTGAGAGTTTTCATTATAAATTCATATTATATTTCATCGTATATCTTGTTAAAAGTATAAAGCGTATGAAATATAATTAGATTGACGATTAATCATTATACATAACAAAAGCTTTCTACCGTAAAATGTGAATAATTTTTGAATAACCTACTTTAATAGAAAATATAAATACTTTTATAAATTGCTAAGAAATTGAAAATAATACTCATAAGTATTTTAATAATCTTCAAAGAAATGAAAAAAATAAAATAAAGAGCCTTTGAAAGTATATGAAATTGTTTATGAATATAAATAAAATACATACGAAACCTAATCGCAAATTGAAAAAAGGGTGGACCGCTTTGCTTTGGTTAATTCAAGAAACTTTTGATTAATCAAATCAAATATTTCAGACTTTTTGTCGCTCGACCCTTTTACAATGAATTCAGAAAATTTCTTCCCTTTTTCTACAACTTCTGACAAATGTTCATTGGTCTGACTTTGCAAAGTTTCTAATTGAAAAATCGACCTCACATGTCCAAGACGTGGACAAATACTCAAAATTTTCCTTCCCAACCTCGAAACTACCACAAAACCCATCAGCAAACTGAAAATTAACCTCCATCCGCATAATCAAAGCGAATTTCTCAGAAACCCTGAACAACATACACGATTATTTAAAACGGAAAACAGATTTATTTCGCAGCACTACAGACGCTAATGAGATTTCGTCCTGCGTACAAAAATCCTCGAACGTTTTCGCGTCCGTCATGTTTATAGCAAGCGCGTGCGGTAATTACATTTTCACACGATAACATTGTAAAGCGTTAAAATGCAAATTGACTTTCGCGCTGGGCCTGTATCTCTCTCTAATTTTTTTAACGGCTTTTGTATCGAGCCGTCTGCTTTCTGAGAACCGTCTGCGATGGTATGAGAAAGGATGGCCTGGGATGGGACAGGACGAGGTCACATCTGGACAAGGATACCTAAGGTCAAAATGATAGGATCTGAGGACGGGCTTCATGAAGACTGCGTGTTCTAAATAATTTACGATGTTTTAGATTGCGTATGAGGTCCAGAATTACAGATCTTCATTCCGTTAGGATATTTTCGTCGGTTTCTTCAAATTGTTATATGTGACGTGAGCGTAATCTTTTGATTTATGGACACGTCGTTACGATTTTTTTATGTGTCCCCCTTTTAGGGATGAAGTATTCAAAATGCGTGATACAAATTTTTTATTCTCTAGAATTTGTGGTGGTATAAATGTTTTATGGAAGTTCGGATATGCGTCATATGCTGCGGGAATGTTTTATAAATGTGTGCCAATTAATGTTGATGAATATGTGAATATAATTTCATGTCACTCTTAATAAAGAGTATTTGGGTGAAATTGATAAACCGGAATTAATTATGCGCTCGTGAAAATTATCGTTTTATTTCATAAAATGTTTCTATTTGATAAATTTTAATAAATCATTGACAATGTCGAAAAAAAAACATATTTCTGGAACAATTGTTAAGTATGATATCTTCAAAAAGAAGACCTTACCAAAATAGAAAATTATTTATATTCCCCCATCACTTGACGTATAAAATGAAAGATTTCTCTTTTCAGCGTGGAAATTTTCAGTCATTAATATGTTTTTGATGAATTTTGCAAATTTTTCCACTTACTGTTCTTACGATTCTTTGTAAAGCGACTGTGAGTTTTTTCTCAATGTTAATTAGTTGCGAACTTATTAGCTTTGTGTCCACAAATTCTATTGTATTACAATTCTTATATTTCCCAAAAAAAAACCATTAACTAAAAACAAAAAAAATATATACATATACAAAAACCAAACCACGCTCCATTGACAACCGAAACACAACGACAAAACAAACAACGATCACCATAAAGGTTCCATTCCCGATAGAAACGACATCGCACAACACACAACTTGCCAATCACGATCAAAATTATCCATTCGATCGTTTGGACACGTGTCAGCGTCGCTCGTTTATGCAACGGCACGTATCTAAGATGCTTCCTTCAATATCAAAGTACAATAAGGGTGAAAAAGCAAAGGGCTTCTGCGAAAGGAGTCAAAAATATCTAAGTCCTATCGATTTGGTTGTTATGTCGTATTTTGAATGAGGGCTTCTCGTAGATGGGAAAATGATGATCGAAGACGCGATTTTCATACGTTTTGGCTTTTCGTATCTAATTATAGTACCTATAGAAATTCTGCTTTGAATTAGGTATGTATTGAATGATATCTGTTTTTGATATTCAAATTAGATTTTGTTATAAATTAGATGGGTCAGTGATTAAGCTTGTCACATGCATCGGTTCCAACTAATCAAAGTTAAGTGACATGTAATGCAGCGAGTTAATTGATATGATCTTGTATCCTTGACCTAAAATTATCAAGCAAGTGATAGCTTCAATATTTGATACTTGATAATTACTTTCTTCTGAAAATATTAAAAAATTTTCAATGAACGCTATTCAAGCTACTTTATAATGTAGATTATGTTAAATTAGATACGTGTTATAGTTCCTAATTGATGGATTGTATTACAATATATTATTGAAATTATTATAGTTTTTTTTGATATCTTGTCAATCATGAGAAAATTGGTGTGGTGGAACTTTTTCTTTACGTTCAATTAAATTTTTCAAATATTTGGAAAAATCCCTAAGCTTGTATGTTGAATAAGTTCATTATATATATAATGAGTGTAATTAATTTGAATTTGTGATATAAATCACAAATTCAGTTTTATTACTTATTCGGTATAATCAAGAACGTTTTTTTATAGTCAATTTTCAATTATGAAGGTCGAATTTGTTATTTATACTTATGAAAATTTTGAATATATTTTAATATTTATGTCTCAAAATTTGATATTAACAAAGGGTAAGTGTTTTTGAAATTTCAAATAAAATTTCAATTTCTTAATTGTGTTTCAATTTAGTCAATAAATTCGCGATGAACTCGGGAAAACTTTAACTTTTCCGTATTAATATTCATCATTTCAACACAAAAAGATATTTCAAATCGATTTTCATGACCCGTACATTTTCCATTTAATGAAAAAAATTTCATTGATAAATGGAAGTTTGTTTCACGTCTCGCATGATCTCATTATCAGGTATCTGATGATTCATCGACGAAACGGACTTTTATCGATAAATTGAGGTTTATAGAATAAAAAATTGACAATAAAGCATCTGAATGTTCGTAAACGTCCGCAATAATTTAGCACGTAAAAGGATAAAAGTGCCAATAATCCGAAAAGCCTGACCATTATTCTCGCGTCACGCTCGCGGAAGCCGTGTTTTTCATTTTTATTTCATTTTGAACGTCGAACACTCAAAGACCCTCGTATATGATACTTATTCATTTTGTGTTTTCGTTTAGATGAAAAAATTTCATTCGAATGCTTTTCATTTCAGCTTGACCTACTTTTCTGCGTTGATTTTTTTTTTTTTTGAATTATCGGTGAAATATAAAAAATTTAGCGACGAAGGAAGAATATTTTGTATCAAAGATCTTTCGAGAAAATGTGTCAAGTGTACTTGATTTTAGTTGTGTAAGTGTTTCTTGAATATAAAATAATTGCTTTATTGAAAATGTAAAATGTCACTGTAGAAATTTACAATGTTACGAAGGTAGGTGTAGCATCTGGGTAAATATTATATTATACTACAAATTAATTTTAATTGGATTTTATTCGTTAAATATCTACAAATTTGGTGTCAAATTTATTTTACAAATTTACACATGTATAAAAAACATACAACACGATATTACCCTAAATAAACACAGTGAGATTTTTTATTATGCGTTCGTTTGAGCTTCTTTCCAATATGAGAATAAAACGAATAGAAGAAACAGAAAAACAAACATTTTAAAATGCAACTTTAGACAAAAAACTACTCTTGAATCACCATTCTAAAATAAATGCATTAAAATTGTATATAACTTTATAGTCTTAGGCGAAAAGCAATGGAAAAAAGAAAACAAAATGGATCTTCGAAAACAAGTAATCGATTAGCGTGTATACTTTGGGTGAGCCAAAACAAATTTTCATCATATACACACAATTTTTTTCATATATATACAACGAAAGCTAAACACGAAAAGCATTTGAAGACTTTCGGTGCGTCGCACGTTGAAGCAACAACATTTAGCTTTCTGAGCGAGGCACGCGTACAAGATGGAGTTTGACGCACCCGCAGATGACGATTGATGATCGCGGATGTCGAAAACGCGATCATTCGAAGAAAATGTCGTAGACCGATCTCGGGAAATGGTCTGCCACGAATGTCTGCAGCTTTTCCTGGCGGGTGACGGGGGTGTAACGCGCCAGAGGGAAAGAACGGGTGACGGCATCGACCAGGGTGCGTGTTACTGGTGTCAAATCGGCATCCTGGAAATGATAAAATACATTTTTAGATTGAAAATATGTTTTATGTTGTATTGGTTTGGGTTTGAATCGGAAAATTCAGTGTGGAAATTGAAATGAGTGACGTGTCAAGGTCGCTTTTGGACCAATCATTGATTTTTTACATGGTATGTTTACGAAACAAAATTAATTAGATTTTATAATAAACTAACTTGTATATGAGTTTTTCGTATAGTTTTCATGTAAAAACTGAGGAAGGTCGAGATGGAAATTTGCGTAAGCTTGTCGGTGAGAGGTTTTTTCTTTGGGAAGTTCGATTTTTCGACAGAACCGAGGTTACGGATTCTCACGAGAAGTTTCCCACAAAACAAACATTTTGATATCGTATAGCGGTGAGAAACTTTTCGAGTTCAAACCACGAACGGGAATTGAAACACGGCAATTATAAATATTTAAGCACAGAAAGTTATGCCGATTCTTAATATTTTTGAAATTTTCGGAAAACTCTACGGCCGTCTCGTTGTGACGCAGCATAATTTTTTCAAAGTTCGAATCGTTTCGTTTATATTCAATTATAAAGTAATACAATATCAATTTGAATACATGCATATTTTATCAATATAAATATGACGTATTATGTTGTTACAATTGAGTTTCAGACGATAAATGTATTTCAAAGTTTAACAAGAATATAATTTAGTAAATAAGTTTCGTTTTCATAAATTTTTAACTCAAATCATTCAAAGTTTTCGACAGATACTCTGACTTTGAAATATTATATAATTTACGCATATGAAAAATCGCAACATAATTTCGAAAATTGATATCATTTTTTATTTTTATAAAAACTTTTCCAATTCCAAAAGTTTGACTTATCGATTTCATACAAAACACATAAACTAACCTCTCCTTTGGTGTACTTTTCGAGTGACCTCAAGCTCTGTTCGAAGTAATCCTCGCCATATACGCCCTTCTGTTCATCGCTGAGCATCCTCCACATGTCCCTGGCCTGCTCCACCAAAGCAGTATCGGACAACCAAGCAGTTCCAGCAGTGTGTTCTCCTGGGGCCACCACCACGACATCCACACCTCGGGGGCGCAGCTCCCGGCGAAGGCAGGCAGATAGGGCTTCGAGGGCAGATAAAAGGGCACAGTGCACCCCGCGGACTGCTGATGGTGCCCGACATAGGCATGAGCTCACGTTCACTACTCGGCCTCTTGCGCGTCTTATTAGGGGTAGCATTACTTGGATGAGGCGGGATGGTCCTGAAAATTAAATTGGGGTTTGTGCTGAATATTTTTTTAATGCAAAAAAGGTTTTTAGGGTAAATAGTAGGTTGGGCGATTGAGCTATGATGGGTTGTTGGTTCTTTGAGGATTATTTTTATTCGTTTTCTCTTGGGTTTATGAAAGAATAAATGAAGATGTATCCGGGAATCGAAGAGGTAGCGTAAGTGAAGAAAATTTTATTTCATTCGCATATGGAAAGTGTTTTATTCTGAGTAATATGTAGATTTGGAAATTCTCATAATAAGCGAAAGCTTCCTTTCCCTCGTAATCCCATTACTCTTCTGAGAAAATCAACCGGGAATGTTACAGTGAAAGAATTTTTCGAGAAACTTGTTTTTTGGTAAGTTAAAAAGAACGAAGGAAAGAATTGAAAATTAGATTTATAAACTGATTTAAATTGTTATTATGGCAATTTTTAATTTTAAAGTAGTCTCAATGGTGCTTTACGTAACTTTAAAAAATATTTTTATCGGCGGTTTATATTGGATGAAAGAATTTACATTCTAAAACTAGCTTGACGTGAGTTATAAATTCGTGGAACGAACAAAAGATAAAAAGTGGATCGATGGGACAGCTAAAATTTACTGTATCTGACTCGTCCCAGATTTGTGTGAAGACTTACAGCTCCCGTCTGGTTATATTGAATTTTTGACCCACTTTATTGCACAATTCAAAACATACAAATCTGGAATTACATAAACACTAATTCCATACCGAATTTTCATGTAATATAATACAAATACGAAAAGCGGAACACGTTCTGCGTATTTTCCAACAAATGAAACCATTCAATAAATTACCGATGAAATTGATCGATGTATGAAACCACTATTGGATCCGTCATCGGAATAGTTTCGAAAATCATCATACGCTCTTTTCAAATGATTGATCAGCATCGCATTGTAACAGTAGAATTAATAAACGTTCCAGTAAATCCAGCTATCGATCAATCTCCATCAATCGACGTGTATCACATAAAATATGTAAGAGCGGTGTACGTGTACCGACCGTATATTTTATGTTAGACAAAATTATCGCAAAATGTCGTCGCAAGGTATCCAAGGGCTCGTAGACAAACCCCGAAAAGGTACAGAGATATTTGCTTTATCCTAGTGAATAAATTATGTAGTACTCGTTTGGGTTTCAAGCCTGGATGAAAATTTTAGAACGTATATCTACATACTTGTGCCTTTTTGAGTGGGTCATAGAATTGAAATTTCTTTTTATAAGTGGTTAAAATTGATGTTAATGTTTAAATTCATCGTTGTATTATTTTTTTTGAGCATTGACCGAAAACTTTCTTTTATACAAAAACATATTGAAATTGCCTGAAAAGTTTAATGTAATCAAATGAATAATAAATAAACCCATAAGGTTAAATAAATGAATATGAATAAATCAGGGCCAAGTGTATAAACGAATTTAAAGGTTAAACTGAATAATATAATACGTAGAATATGCTGAAAATCTCGTCGTGGATTTATGCGAAATATTTAATATAATAAATATTATCCGCCGAATTTTCTCATACCAAACAATTTTTTTTAATAACTCCGTATTGATTTTCACTGCCTTTCAAAGATGAATTTGCGGGATTCTCGGAAAAATTCAAATTCCGAAAACGTCCGCGGCGTTTCTGCGTATTTCAGCTGTCGCGGGTCCATTCAAATGCGAAGATTGTTTATTTTACCTTCGTCCAAAAAGTTTGAATAAGCAAACGAACGGTCTCAGTGACCATTCTGGCACCAACTCCAAAAAAATAGGGACGAAAATATGAAAAGGACCCACCTTCACGCATCACTTACAAAACAAAACCTGAATAATCCATCCGAACTAGAAAGACATTTTCATATTATACAAAATTCCATGTTTAAATAACCCAATTTATAAATTAAAATGTTTACGTAACGCTTCTTTGTTGCGCACATCCGAAATTTCGCGCGTATAGAACATGTAAATATTTTGTTCGCCCATTATTTTGCCAGAGATACACGTTGGAAAAAAAATGAGAAAACGAAACAATTATCGCGTTTTCGGATGACTTTCGAGGTCGGTAAAAATCTCTATACAATATGCGGGGTATGGTGTGGGCATTTACGTCCTTCCGGGAAAACAAAAGAAAATTCTGTGGAAAACCGTTCTGGATGCCGCCCGTAGGAAAATAAAGCGTCCGCCTCGGGATATTGCCTAAAACCGTATTATATAATATGCGTGTGTGCTCATTTACGTGAAATATATTTTAGAAATCCCCCACACATGATCCGTTCTCAGAAATTTAATGCTAATACAATGAATTCTAACGGAGAACCTTTTCCGGTAAATGGAGTTGAAATTTAGACGCCTAGTCACAAAAAGCGCTCTTGTTTATGACAGCGTAGGAATCGGATGTCGAGTATTGTGGTCATTATATTGTATAATTATTTATCATGTAAATCAATTAAATTTTGCGGAAAAAATATACATGTAAGTAATTATTTTGAGTTTCAGATGAACATAATGTTAAAAAAATTATTAAATATTTATTGAAGAAAATACTCTTTTTTATTTTTTGATATTTTTTTTTTCATATTCGATTCAATTGAAAATTTTTATCAGATATTTTTTTATATAATAAATAAAAAAAAGAATAGAAAAAATATCAAATCACAATACATATATATAAGAAATAACAATAAGCGTTGTTTCTATTTATGTCACATAGTGCTAGTACCCGGCGTTGCTCGGGTCTTAAATTTTAAAACAAATTATTTTTTTTTAATTTAAATTCATTTCAACAACAGCATAAAGCAGGCCGCGTATTGTCGTATATTATTATCGGGGGAACATTTTTTTGCGGACCGTCCCGTTTTGGGGTCTGGGAAATATAGCCACCTCATTTTAATGATACAAAAACCTTCTCGACAAAAAATAGATATACATGCCAATTTTTGTGGCTCATCGGTCATACGGTGTCGGAGTGAAAAGTCTATATACAAACAAACAAACATCCATTTTCATATATATATATATAGATAATGGAAAATCGGAAGTGTCTAATACATTTTTCCATGAATATGTTTGTGCAACGGTGTTTTTGGAACCGAGACATAAAAGCGTATTCAACAAAACTCTAAAATGAACATTTCATAGTCATTGTCATCAACAAAGATGCGAATAATTTGTCCTCCTCACCCGACATTCTCTTTGCACAAATCCACTGTGACAATTGTGCCGTCCCTCGCTTATAAGTGTCACATTTTCTCTCGTCACAGTGACCGGAGAAAGTTACATGAAAAAATAACGCCACTCTCAGCGCGATTAAATTAATTATTTTTTCAGTGCGATTCCGTCCAGTTTATATTTTCATGGAAGTTTCGTTACAAATCGTACTTTTCGAAAACGCTCCGGGGCGCAGTCGTTATTATAAAATATGATTTTATTCTTCTGCAGGAAGAAATTCAATGCGCGCGCAATAAAAATGAACGTAACTTTCAAGCGTTTCCCTTAATTTAGCTTAAAAAAGTTACGCTTTACATGGCGTGTATTCAATACAAGATCATTTCCATAAGCTTGTAACGGTTTTATGGAAATATATCGATTTTATGGGCACTTTGCCTCAACTTTGTATATGGTTGTGTGCACATCAGAAGCTACTCATGATCGTAAGTACAGATTATGACCAGTAAAATACCGATAATATTACATCATAACATGAGTAATTGTCCTGTAAATAAAAAAAAAAAACGTATTTGAAAAGTTAATAGAGTACGTGTGCCGACTTTTGGTAATCGATGGGGAATCTTGTCTAAAAAATAATAAAAACGAATCCCTGCGGTGTCAACGGTGATCCCTTTTCACGTAAAGGATAGGTGGACTTAAACGAAATCCCCAAATGGGCCGATTTTCACACGATACTTAAAGCTAGGCATTTTCAATCTATAAAAAAGTAAACAAAGAACACAAATTTTACAAAAAAACTCCGTTAAATAAAATAAAAAAGTATAAATATTATGTATAAATCAGATAAAATAATATAGATCGTATGAGGCATATTTGAAAAATGGAACAGCCGATAGGTTGAAATTTTTTCAAGCTTTTCACGTGAAACATCTATTATGTGATTACCTTGTGATGCCATGATAAAAAAAGGCTGAGGGCTTCTGTTCTAAATCAATGGGTCCTCTATTCATTGGAACCGTTCGGTAGTGCGTAAAGAGCAACGACGTATGAATGGATTCCAACTTGAATACGATACCAAACGGAAATTCCCAACAAATAGTTGCGGAGAACGAAAAAACGAGGAGACCCGCTCAGCATTTGTGCCTGGCCGCAAAAAGGTGACCTTCGTTCTTTGTATGTACGTATATATTTTTTTAATTAGCAAAGGAATTTTCCATTTAGAAGTTGGGCTCAGCCGTATGAGAATACGATAAAGTTCGACTACGTTAAAGTTGGCGGCCGAGTTTCCATCTTGCCGAGGAACTATATAAATTTCGCATACGTGTCTTGATTATGTATTGTGTCTTTTATGACCTTTTTTTGAAAACGAAGGCTTTCATCATGCGGGATAGAAAAGTGAGTAGGAGTGTTATATAATCGAATAAAGTAGGAGTTTTGCGCGTAACTCTGCGCATTAAAATTTTTCTTTTGGATTAAATTATGTTTATAAATATTATAATGCGGCCTCCCTGAGTTTGTTGAATTCATTCTGGAAAGCAGAGTGGGTCTGTCAAAACAGACCGAAAAGTTTTTAGAGCAAATCTAAGTTAAATAAAATGTGCTGCGCTCTTATCCAAGGGCGGTTGGAAGCAACAATTTCGGCTCTTTGCAGTTGTACGTTTGTTGTAAATAATTTGGAATTTCTTAAAATGTATTTAATACGGTTTTAATAATTAAATTTTATATTTTTTGTAGGTTTTCTTTTACAAAAAATATCAAATATGACAATATTTTAATTGAAATTTGTCGTTAACTTTCATTTTATGTTTCCATATTATTTAACGTATCAAATATTGTTTATAACCATGTGATTCAAAATATTTAAAATATTCATTCCGAAAATTTTCTACTTAAATTCTTTAACGAAATTCCGACCAAAGCCTTATAAATAACGAAGAAACCGACAATATTAACATCGAACCAAAGAAGAACGATCGCCCACTATAATGAAATTTAATAATTCACGAAATATACCATACTCTTTTGCCGTTGTTTATTTGTTGCAAAACAAAATTAATGCCTTCGGGACGCATTCATACGACGACACGTACATTACGAAGCGCCGACGGGATTTTTATCCCTTTTGTTCCTGCTAAGGCATCCCTAATGGCATTCTTTGGCGCTATTTTCACGCAAGAAAACACCAAGGATCGTTGGATGTTTCGTTTTGGCTGCGAAACACGACGGTTTTCACTTCGGTTAACGATAACGACTATTTAAATACGTTTTTTAACGCGGCCGTAAGATAGAAATTTCCGCTTTCGGTCTGTAAATTTCCACGATGGCGATGCCTGAGTACCTTTTTGTTCGATATTGAAAATCAACGATATTGAAAATCGTTCAAGTATGTATCGAATAATATGGAATGCAATATATTATATGTAAGGTATTCGAATTTTGAATTTGAGTTTTTTGTGGCAATTTTGTTTTCGTATACCCAAATAATTTTAAATTATTTGATTTTATGTGAATTTCAAAATATATGATTCGTATCACCTGCGAGGCTGACATTGCGATTTCAGACCTCGTTCATTTTGTATGAGATATTTTCATGTATCAAAAAAACACTTCAGTGCGTCACATATCACCAACTGCGAATCTCGCAAAGCGACCCAATTTTAAACGGAAAATGCTAATTTTTTCCTCTCGAATTAAATATTTTCCGTATCTTTAACATGCTCAATTAAATTTCATGACCGTATTTTATGAGGGCGATGAAAATTCATGCGCTTTCAACGTGAATTTTCAGAAAAACACTTTAACGCGCCAGAATTTCACCTGCCACGAGTAGACTTCACTTAGTGTTCCGCAACGAGCTTACTTAAAAGCACACACGTTTATTTTTTCGATGCCTTCAGAGGGATCAATTTGATGGCACCATTAGGAAACTTCGACTATCCACAGGAAGTCAGGGCAGGACAAATTCGAGGCCCGTAATCCGGAAAAAAAACCGGAAACGTCCATTTTTTCTTGTGCACGACTTGTTGCTGGACGGACGTTCTTGTTCAACAGGTGAACTCCGCATTATGGTTCAAGTGGCCGTCGAAGTGGTTATTCTAATGGACACTCGAGATGTGAAAAATAAACGCACGAGCCAAAAGTTCCAACTGGAGCAAAGGTCGGGTCAAGGGTGAGCCCCGCGTATATCGCGTTTCGCATAATTACTCCCACGTTGTTCAGAGATTTTCATTCCAGGAATTAGTTTTACGTACGAGTTTTACTTTTTCAATTAGTGTTGTAAACTTTGAGGTACTAAAAAAGAATTATAAAATCATATCCGGCGTCTCATCCAGATACTTTCAATACGAAAAGCTTGTTGCGAAATACGTCAATAAGTCTCATTGAAATAAGTGTAATATATTAGACATTTTCCTGATATACACCTAAATTTTTTTACCACAAACGGTTACGTGACTTAAATATGCAGTATTTAAAAAAATAAATTTTACCTATAGCTGTGCGAAGGTTGGCGTTAGCGAAAAAACATTTTTTACATTTGCCGGTAAAAGTTTCGTGTTTATTAACAATAGTTGAACGTCAAAACATTTCCGGGATGCTTTCGTCCCATTGATACGTACTTGTTAACGAGTTATTGACATTTCTAGTAGAGATTTTGTCTCGTTTGCGGTCTGAGCATCCGACGTGTTGGAAAGATCTGGTTTTGGGGTTAAACAGAACATGCCAGAAGGTTACGATATTTTGAGGTCTTTGAGGTCTCCTATCGGTCAATCTCACCTTACGTTGATGATCAATAAACCGAATAACGAACCTGATAATTATGAATCTTTTTTGGTATGCTCAGAAGAAGAAATTTGGATAGTCAAATTATTCGAGTACAAAATTTTCTTTAAGAATATTCGTATCTAAATCCTCGGGTACTTATATTAACGGTTGAAATTTTTTTTTAGCGGTGAGAAAATTTACAATTCAGAATCTGAGTTTGGGAAGTTTTTCAGCGAAAATAAAATTCGAAGTTCGTATTCGCGTTTAAATGGAGATAATTCAATTTCAAAACATCGTGCGAATTTTTTTTCATTAATACGAGTTAAAGTCGGAGTTTGCTATTATATTTTGTGCATTATTAATATGAAAAAAAAACAATCACATTATTTATGTTACGCATAAATGTACAATAAAATAATAATATATTTATTTTCCTTTCGCTAGTATTAAAAATGTAATTTATTGAATGTGTATAGAAAAATAAATATATAATATTATAAAATGCTATGGCGCAGTAAATCGAATCGTTGTTTGTTCTTATAAAAAACGAGGAAGAAAGAATGAGTATAATGTTTTTTTTTTTATTTTATATTTCTTTATTTTGCTTCACGATATTCTTTTATATCTTCCTACCTTAAAATTAATATTTTGCGCATTTTAATATAATTTATTTATTTTAAAAGAAGAATTTTCGGATCATTTATAAATATGATATGTTCATACAAATTTTATTACGAATGATAATATTTGAATCTAATTTTTGGATTTTAATCAATTATTCAAAATTCCCAAACGAGAACACGTCATTCAAAAATACACTAAAAGCTCTCTAGATAAGCGAATCATAAATATTTTACACTTATATCGCACACGCACTTATTGCTACTATATTGTACTTATAAATTTCAAATAGCGTCAAATGATTTATCTCACGTTGGATGTTACTAAAGATAACCTAAATCAAACACTGAAAAAATTTCCACAAGCATATTTCTCAAGTTTTTCTTCCCTAATTATTTTTTTTATAGAAATGAAAAAAAATCAATAAGGCATATGCTTTCAGAATATTTTTCACAACATAGTGAATACTTGAATGAGACTCCCTATATACATTTTGACTGAGATAAATTTCTCGGCGTAAAACACACTGCTTATATTTCATTATTCACATACGATATGATATTTTGAAAAAGTTAACAGATATTTTCGAACAATGCTTAAATAACACATCACAGTTTGAATTTACCCTAGTCTATATAACTGAAATTAACCTATTGTGCTCACGCTATGTTATGCATTAAGCTCTCATTACGACGCAAAATGTTGTTAGTGTAATACTATGAGCTTTCGTGTAAGTTAATTTTACAACGGTTATAAACTTGTAAGGCCATATTGCAACAAATAACAAACAACTCAATAATTTATTTTATCAAGAATTTTCTGATTATAATTTGAATCGTATGTATCTATAATATAATATTATATATAATCTTAGCATAAATGAAATCATTAATATTCTAAAAACTATCTTAGAATTTCTCAGAATCGAAAACAATTGGGTGATTCTAGAAACATTAATTTCTTGAACACTCAATTTTCCTATGTGAACGTTCTGAAAACACACCAGTTTATCGTGAAAATTTAAGGTTGTGCCTTAAAATTGAATTTCATCTGACGTTTTGAACCGCACTAGCGGAAACATTTCCACTTAAACGACAGGTGATATGCGGCACGTCGGGAAATGGCGAAGTTTTGCACACACCGTACGATATAAAAGCTTTTATCGAAAGCACACATAAGAAACAGTACGAACAGACGCTTCGATCATTTCGCTATTTAAACATAACTCGATTTGACGAAGAGTTCGAAATTCGCAGAACATTTTTATTTTTTAATCAACCTAATTGCTTTCAGATTCCACCGAAGCCGATTCGATTACGTTCGCTCGATTTCGACACTTTCGAATCGAAACGATCCGCAAAACGAGATTTCGCTGAGCGATTTCTCTGCTATTTTTTCGGAGCGGAGAACTTTTCAAATGCGAAATGATTCGATTACACGCAGACAGATAGTGGGCGTAGGCGATTTTCCGCCTCGGGTCGTACACAACGAAATATAAAAGGGAAACGTCTCCAAGTTTTCCGAGTGGCTTTTCTTTAAAGCAACTTTCCCCGTTCGATAAGTCAACGATTCGGCACGTTTCGTATATTCGGGTTGATTCGATTCGATTCGAATTCGTTTCGCTCGCGTCTTTAATTAAAAAAGGGGATGTATTTGGTGCGTGTTCCATTTTGAATAAATTAAGTTATGAGAGGGAAGGGCAAGGTTTGAATTCACAATTTATGTTTGTGGTATTAGGTTATGGTGGTGTGGATATTACGGAAGTTGTATTTCATGGGTGCGTCCACTTTAATAGAGCCTTGCGAAAATATGATGATATTCGAGGTGTTGCGCAGTTTACTTTTGATGTCGATAAATTTGGACAGTTTTGTGTAATACTCAATTCCAAAGATACCCTTCCGACTCAAAAAATGAGTAAACAAAAAGGATGTTATCGCATGAATGACAAAAGGATTGCTTTCGCGATTCCCTTCCGTCTGACCGAATGGAAAAAAATACAATTTTCTCGATTGTAATCTTAAATAAAATATATGTATAATTTATTTTATGAATATTCGAGATTCTTCTTAAAATTTTACTGACTTCATATACGGAAAATAATATGAAACATGTTTTACGATTCGGCTAATAAACTTCACTTAATATCCCCTTTCTAAGTTTACGAACGTTCCTTGTGCACATAAAATTTCGAAAAATTTATAAAACAGGATTGAAACGAAATAAAACGAATATTGTTTTCAAATATAATATAAAATAAAATCGATTAATTTTCAAATTTATGAAAAATCACTATTCCATACACGAAATTTCAATTTGCAAACACTCTCATGAACGCAAATCATCCGCTAAGCGATTGACGTACGTATTCATAACATTTTTTCAACAAAAAACCGCATGATACGTAAAAAGCAAACAAATTCTATTAATATACTTTTCATCAAAAAAAAAAAATAGAAGCAACGATAAAATTTCCATTAAAAACACAAGGCCCATGATTTTTTTTTAATCTCTCGTCCGAAACGCGATAAAAAAATTCTTCCACCGGAACCGAAAGGGTTGATCTCAAATATGAAAATGAAATATCCACGTTGGAATATAGTACGACGCCGAGGTCGCATATAGGCTTTCAGACGGTACACTTTTACGACTGTCCTACAGGGAATACGTACGTTCCAGTTTTGGAAATTGCTCGTCCAAGAATTGAATCTTTTATGTATGATAATATACACCTGAATAACGTGTGTGCGCGGGATTGGACGGAATAGAGTTTGCTGAAATTTTGAAATATGTTGACAAGCTGTTCGGCATTAATTGAATTTATTAATTTCACTTTATGTTCAGAGGCTTAAATGTCACGGGTCGTCGTGTTATTTGAAATTGTAAATTTTTTGTGGTATCTTTGCGGTTTTGAGTGTCCCTCGGGTAAAACGTTTTCAGATTTTTTCACTTTATATTTTCACATTTGACGTTTGTAGCAATTGGGAATTTTATTTTTATCCGTGAAAAAACAAAGCTTTAAATTGAGTATGGTCGATAAAGAATTCAAGTATCAACATTGCTGTACAATAGTGTGCGTTAATTGAAACATTTCAAATTTCCAAATGGAAACAATTTCCCGTAAAGCACGTACGCGCCTAAAGTAAACCGCAAACTTTCAATCAATTCAATTTTCAACAAGCAAACTCGAATAGCTCGATTCGAAATTTTCAACAACAAATTTAAAAAATTGACAAACGCATTCCCAATCCGAACATATTAAACTCCCGACACCCAACCGTACAAAACAGACCGACCAATTACACCAACAAAAACCAACTGTTCACCATCAAATAAACAAATCGATCCGAACCGATCACCTCCGATACACACAAACACACCATTTCAACATACACGTACTTAACCGAACGAGCAGAAGATGAACGGGTACCGATACAGTATCGGCACATTCTCACATAGACATACACACGGAGGCTTTTAAGGACACCGAGGCTGAGGTCGTCAGGTCACGGCCGCGGGACTGCGACCTCTGCAAAAACGTTGTGCGACCTCATTGCCGAATGCCACCTGTATAATGGAGCACATGTTCCACGGTAACAAATTACAAGTTTGCAACCGGATGCAGTGTTGGTGTTGCATTCTGGAAAATGGAGCGACGACGCCATTATGCGAGATGGCTGTAATTAAATGTCGTATGTTGTGTATATGTGTCGGTTTTTCATCATAACATAATTACATATATAATACAAAAAATCCTGAATAGTATAAAACTTGTGGTTTTTAGTATAAAATCATATTTATTTATATATTTAATAAATGAAAATACGAAGCTAATAAATTGTATTATGATATCCGAAAATTTTGTATGAGGTACTCTCTATCTTCTTTGAAAAAGGTTTTAAAATTAATTTTTTTATGTAATTAATATACATATATTAAGCGTATGTATATGTGTGCAAAGTTGGTAGATTTGATGTTAAATTTGCCTTAATGCACGTTGGAAAATGGCACGACATTTCCATTATGCGCGTAATTAAATGTGGTAAAACGTGGATACTATTAGGTTTGTATACTTTTCATTTGGTAAAACAAATGTGAACTTTGATATAAAATTTGATTTAATAATAGTATAGTAAATTATTGTCAAATAATTTTAGTATTTTTTTCACATTTTTTAATATCAATCATAGTTTGATAATTGTTCTGTTTTGAATTTTAGCTGAAAATAAGGTTAACTATCATGATACTTGAATTTATATTGAATCAATTATAAGTACGTCAAAAAATAAAAACACATTACAAATCGAGAAGATGAAATTTCACTACGCGAGAAGATCGAGAAGTAATTTGATATAATATGACAAATAATTATTTTCAAATATTTTTTCTTTAGTTTAATACACAAAAGCGTCTTTTATCTCATGAAACATTTCTATATATATTAATTCGTCATTTTTTACACTATTCAAAAAATTAAATTCATTCAGTTGGATAGGTCAAGGAACGCAAACCTAAAAAAACTCCAAAGAAGATCCCGACGTCAAAAATGGTAAAACAATATAATTCCACCAGAAAAATCTGCTTTATGATTTTTAATAAAAGCCCGTATTACACCACAGGAATGGATGAAAAAGAGGAAGCTTCAACGAGATATATTCCCAAATTAAAAAATGCGTTCCTCCACTGCAGACGGGACGCTAACGAAGAGTTACGACCTTTTTCATATACGTTCCGCAACAGACCACAATTTAACCCTTTACAGTCATTTTGCGTACGAAACTTTAGAGCATTAAATACTGAATGAGGCCACAGCCGACAACGTCTTATGTTTCCTTAATGCCTTTCGCCATTCTATGTATTATTATATTTAATTTAGGCTCGTTCTGTTTACGCCCGTCTGTACGTGGCGGAATCGATAAATTCAAAATTTATGTTTGAATGTCAAATTATGGACTCGTTGTTTGCACATGGAGTATTCCTCAATCGATGGTTTGTAAAAGGGCGACTTTTGATGTAATTTCTGGGCTTTTTCAGTATTCGTTATTTAAGCTGTGTTTGAAAATTGAATTTCGCGAAAAAAATATTTGTACGTGTAGTCTGGAGTATTAGACAACGTCGTCGTTGAAATTAAATTAACTCTGAAAAACTCGAGAGTAGGCGGCCATAAATATTCAGAAAAAACGATTTTGTTGCTGCCCTCTCCTTCTTTGCTCTACAAACAAATGTGATTTGGAATAAAGCGGGAAATTTTCATGAAAAACGTAAAAAATATAAAATTTCAGTCGAGAAAAAATGACACTTTTGCACGTTAGTCTGCACTACGTCTTTAAAACTTTTTATGAAAATCACGAAAACCTCACTTTGAATTTTTCAATAAATATTAATTTTTTTAAGAGACGTGAAAAATTTTCAATGTAAGTTACACAATTCTATATGTAAATTGTTCAAGTTTAATAAAACATATGTTTTATTGAAAAGCTGTTTTTTTTTTGTAAGTCAGAAAAATATTTCGTTTTACCTGAGATAAAATATTTTTCAATTCATAGCATATTTAATATCAAAAAAGTATTATATTATGTTTTATATACAATACTTTCAACGGTTCGAATCTTCATACGAAATTGAGTTATTTCTATTTCGAATAGATACGAATTTTTCAAAGAAAACAAAATAATTACGTGACGCAAAAGTGTATTTTTATACGAATGATCTTGAAAACACTTCAGAAAGTATTTCCAACTAACAGTTTTATATAGATTAGGTTAGATCGTTTTGCGTCATCTCGCATTCGAATACGAAATTCATAGGATTATACATATTTTACAAGAAGGCTTCAATAAAACCTTTCTAAAATTATATACAGTCTATTTTGATCTTGTATTTGTTACATTATCGAAAAGAAAATGTATTAAACTCTATTTCATAGGATATATTTTTTTGAGAAATTTGTATTCCACAAAAACTTTTCTTATTCTGGTACTAGTTTATAATTCACATTGCGTTCTTCGTTGCAACTTTTAAATTATATGTTTTTTGAAAATTTATCATTTGGATTCGACGAGTGATTTTTTTTCAATGATATTATCTATGTAATATTTATAAATTCGTATGCTATTTTTAAAAATTTACCTAATTAGAATGTAATTTGATAAATTTTCATATCAAAATATAGTAGATTCTTTAATCAATGAATAAAAACATCGTTCGGAAAAATGTCAAGACTTATTCTGTTTTTATCAATAATTGTTACAAAATATTATTTTATTTTGTAATATCAATAATTATTACGAAACAAATTTTGGAATTTCTAACAAAATGACATCTATAGATATTGCTTAAAAGTAAAATAGTTACATCTATAATATTTTAATTTAATATAATAAATAAAATTATTTTCACTTTCGATGGAATCGAATTAGACGATAGTAAAGTTCTATCTATTCTTTAGAATACTTAATACTTTAGTAATATCGTTTAAAAAAAAAAAAACATTTAATATATATTTTTTAAGAGACATCTATACAACAATTTTCTTATGATTTGAACGCCTGGAAAATTTTCTTTATAGATTTACGCAAAGTTTAAAATAGTGTGAATTTCATCTATTAGATGTCATTAAAATATGTTTGAAAAACTTACCAAGAAGGTTAATATCTGTGGCCCTTCGAATAACGGAAAAGGGTACCCATTCTAGTTCTCCAAGAGCACACCATGAAGCAGCATTAACCAAGGCCCAAAGGCCATCAGCACCATCGGGAAGATGTTCAGCAATGTATAAAGAAGCTGACAAAATCTGAAATATGAAAATGAATTTGTTATATTCGTTCAGTAATAAAGTTATGATTTATTTACTCAGATTTTATTGTTGAATTTTAGTACTTTTAATATTATATTTTATAACGAGTTACATTTTAATTGATCAATTAAAATGAAAATCAGTGTCATTACCATGATCAGACTTAATAGTGTTGATTATTTAAATTCCAACTTTCTTTTGTAAATCTTGTGACATTTCAAAACTTTTACGTTATTTATACTTTAAAACGACTATTTTTAGAAAAATATTTACGAAAATAATGCAACTGTATAAAAATTGCCATATTTAAAAATACACAAAGAATTTCAACGATAAGTTTAAAATTCTTCAGCTTTTAGAACGAACAGAATTTTAAAATTTTTAAATACGCATAATCAATTAAATGTGAGATATTAATATCGAAATGATGAATGATTAATTCATAAATTTAAAAAATCAAAGAATCAATCGGAAGGCCAAAGTTTTTTAAATATAGCGTTAACTCGCTTAAAAAAAAAACGAAATTCCTTCGTTATTTGTGCTCGCTTTCTAATGCCTCTGTAATATAATACGAACCGGTAAAAAACTCTTTTTTACTGTGAAGGGAGAAAATGCCAATAATATCAGATATCGCGGGAACAAATATCCTTCTCGTCCTTTGAAGAAAAGATAAATCACCACCTTTAGTAGATGAAAAATAGAAAAAAAACTATTATATTATGTATATGAGAGTAGACAACATTTAACCAGCCAGGAGAGTGTTTTGGGAAAACTTTCGCGAAATTTGTCGGACAAATTGGTCGTGAATGATTCGCGGCTCATTTACTTGCTCACTCTTTTTTTTTATTCAGAAAAAGGGTTTTTCGCGTTCTTTACGAGAAATTTTCCGGGTAAGAAATGAACGTAAATGTGCATTACGCCGTTCAGATCCCGAGTGTGAGGAAAATTCGTATCGATCAGTCTTAAAATAGCCACTTCTTTCTCTCATTCATACGAAGCGGAGAAGATTTTCGCGAAAACCGCTTTTATTCATATTTGTCAATGCGTATGAGAGTGAAAAATGTAAAAATATTTCCTTTTTGATATCCGCATGCTTTTTTCTAAATAGTAAATCAACAAAAGTTCTAATTTTCTTTTGCATTTACATATTATATCATTTTGTATAACATTAGTTTTTTTTAATTTTGAACGTTCTTTTTTAATATTCATAACGCACAATGAAGATTCGCATAATTTATTATTTTTCTTTTTTGGTTTTTGGAAAAATTCAACATTCTCATACGTTTCGTTTAATTATTCTTCCTTGATTACGTAATTGAAAATAAATAGACATTGCTTTTCTTAAACACAGAAATATTAAATTTCATTGAGTTGAGTCAGAGGTCATGAGAGAATTGAAACCCTCGCTCTAGAATTAAGATTTATTGTAATTTAAAAAAAACCTATATTTTAAATTATTTTTTTTTTGTGTTAATAGTTCTTAAGTTTTAATATTCATAAAAATATTTTGATATTAAAAAATCAAAAATGTTTTATTTTCGTTGTTATTATTATAATTAAACTAAAAGATCTTATAATTCCGCCAGAAAATTTTATATTTTTTATTAAGTGAATATAAATACCAAATAACTTCAAAAGATGAATGTTTAAATAACTCTTTACCATTTATTCTAAGGACAACAAAACATAATTTATTTAAGAATCAATTGAATTCAATATAAATAAATTTCAGTTTTTCAATAATTACAAAATATATACACTCCCACAAAAATAAGTTGATTATATATAATCAAAAGTATAAAATATTTTTAAAATTCCAACTGCAATTTCTTTAGATATGAAAACATTGGAATCGAAAAGAGACGACCTCATACAAATGCCATACAGGATCGCACTTTCAAAGACACAAAAGTGAAGAGATAGCTCTGTTAGTGCACGTAGAATTTATTAAGGGAACGAAGCTGTATGGCGTTTTCCATTCGCGAAATGTTCGCAGACGGTCGACTTCACACGTGCCATGAGGTGGTTGAGTGCAGGAGTGGGTCTGGGAAAGGTTAGGATGATTTTGAATATTCGTCATGGAAAAATCTGACGATGTCGTTTACCTGTAATAATGGGTTGTTTTCGTTGGTAAAATTATAGAAAAAAACATTTTGGAAATTAAAAAAAATATTAAAAAAAATAATATTTTAATTGAAAATGTAAGATTTCAATCAAATAACAAAATATGTTTATTAATATTTGAATTTTAATATATAATATGTACACAGTACATACAATATTAAAACATCAAGACCTTACCACTAGAGACTACTATCAGCAAATCAGTTTACCGGTAAATGACCCAAATTATGTTTGGGTAATTTACCGGTAAATTTTTAATTTTTACAGGTAAATAATTTTTTCATTTTAAATATTTGTGATTTTTTTTTTTTTTTCGGAAAATATTTTTGAAAAAATATCGAGTTGTATAGGTTTATGTTTTTTAAAATAAATTCATTATTTTTTTCGGAAAATATTTTTGGTTTAAGTTTTTTTTATTGTTTTTCATTACTTTTTCCCACTTTCCTTGGTTTTTATACAAAATTCAATCCACCAGTAATTAGTAAAAAAAATACCGGTAAATGAATATCACAATAAATTTGACTTCCTCACTAAGTAACCACATTTCAAAACAATCCAATAATTCAACCAACTCAAAAAAAAAAAAACATTTTTCCAACTTTCCACTTACCAAAACCGACCCGCCCCTGTCCGCATATAATTGAACCGCACCGCTTTTACGAGCACGAACCGCGACCCCCTCGCGAACCATTAAAATTTCACACACCCAAGACTCTGGACCAAAAGCGCGAAACGTCGCTACACCTTCGCCCACCATTTCGGGACTTAAGGGTGCACCATATTGCACCCGCCCACCCCCCCGCCCACGTGGCAGCTTCGCATGCAGATGCGCACTCATGGCGTTCACCCCATGGCGAAAATGCGCATTTTCGCCGGCTAATGAAAGCGATCCGAGTCCTCGGAGTCCCTTATTCGTCCTGCGGGACGTGGTCGTTTGCGATTCGCGAATTTCGTATGCATGCGATGCGTTCGTTCAATGTGGCCGTTTGTGTTTCTGTTTGTGGATTTTTCGCGGACGTGGGGGTTGTCGGGGGTGTTTCGGTGAATGGGGGTGTTTTCGTTTTGATAGTCAGACGTTGTTGATTGTCTTTCGAGGTGTGTCTAATTTCGCTTTGTTGCTTTGATTTGTTCGTGTGTTAATTCAATTCGATTAATTTGATGGTATATTAAAGGATTTCTGAGGTGTGCAATTTGAAGTTTTTTTATTATATTAACATAGACAAATTTGGTTGTTTCAAAATTCAGTCTCGAATAATTTGAATTTGAATTTATATATAAAATACTGAATATTTTGGTTACCAAAATAACATTACTTTAATTAATCAAATAAGATATATATTTTTTTAATTTAGGTCAAAAACCTATTTTTTTTTTGACTACACAAAAATCTAAGGTCAGGGATGAGCAATTGTTTCAAATGGCGGGTTATATCGAAATTTCAAAAGCCATAATTCAGCCAAAGCCACATCTAACAAAAAATAATAAATCGTTTTTAGTTTATTTAAAATCTGCTTGTGGTTTTAAAATAAGTAAATTATAATTTTGGAAATCTTTCTTATTGGAGTTTTCGTCAAGTTTTGGCACAGTGGGAAAATGATCGACGTTTTTCACAAAAAAGTAATGGTTTGGCCATAAATGCTCTAATAAAATTGAAAACTTTTTTTTTTCTTTTTTGTTATTTAAAATTAAACTCATTCAAATAATTTAGAATAATAATAAAAAAACAAATATAAATTTGCTAAAAAGACTTTTTTAATTCAGAAAAATAGTTTGTTTTCAATTTCATTTCCAAAAATACCGATATCCTCTTTTAATCTCTAATTCCACTAACTTGTTTTTATTTAGATTGTTTATTAACTTTTTTCATTGATTTCGTATGATTCAATATTTTTATTTTTATTAAACATCGCTGCGGGCCGGATTTGGCCCGCAAGCCGCCTTTACCCATGCCCGATCTAAACCCAAAATATACACATTATTGACTTCAAACACAACCAAAAACCAATTACCAACCTCAACAACGATCAAAGCAGCACCAATAACCAGACAATTTCCCCAAAAGATAAACCCGACTTCTGGCAAATCACAGCCGAAAATCGCTCGAATGCACATCTACCCGCGAAGCATGCATAATTGACGTGGATTAAAAAGGGCGAGCTCGGCTCAGATTTGCGTGCAAAATCGAAAGAGCAAACGATTCCAGGATTCGGGACTGGCGGGAGACGATCCCTCGAATTGCTGGAAGTGTCTCACGAACAGCGGTAACGTCGCTAACGAATCGCTCCCAGGTAAATGCTCGGGTCGCTACGTAGATTAATCGAGTGCTCGGACTCGTACAGGGGCGGGTTGTCGGAATCTTGAGTGGTTGGGGAATCGAATTTGGTGTGTTGTCGGTATTTTTTATTTTGCTTTTTGTTGGGATGTAATGTTATGTTGTTTTGAATGATATTGTCAATTTCGATATGTCGTTGTGTCGAAGCTGTTGGAGGTGTTTACGTTCACAATATATGAATTCGTAGGAATGCTTTGAATTTGTATTTTCTGCGAAAAAAAATGGTATCAGTAAGGCTATCTGAGAAATAGGTATATTGACGACATGGAAAACTTACAATTTTCTAGTTTTTTTTAGAAAATTTTATGTGAATTTTTTCATAAATGTTCATAAAAAATGTTATTTTATTCCTATTTTTTTTTTGCTACACGTAATTTTTAATTACTTGTAAAACAGACAACCATTGAAAAAATCTATAAAAAAAAAAAATTCCGCTAAAATTTTTATACAATGTTAAAATATTGATCCCTTTAATAAAAACTTTGTATAAAGTATGTTTTAGTGCTGTAGGCTTATTATTCACATATAACAACTTTAAGCTCAATAACAACAAAGGTTATTTTATTAGCAAAACTTCATTATTTTAATAAGAAAATGTACAAAATTTGTACAAAAAAATAATAAAAAACAACACGAATAATAAAAAAATCAAAACTAATCAACAAAATATCCTATCAAATTCAAAACCTTCCACTTGAGCACAAGCCCGACAACAAACCCACAACAACCCATAAATCCCTCAAATGCACCCGACAACGACACCAACCCATCACCACCGGAACCGGACCCGCTCCTGGAACCCGCAAAGCACACATGTAGACGATGGACTCCAGATCGCCTACATGGGATAGACAATGACGTCACACGTGCGTGCTCCGCGAACGGGGTCCTTGATTATCATGACGTCATTCAGCCAGGACGAGGAGAGAGTCCTTTGTTTGATTTACATAATTCCCGTTCCCCATTTTTGCGCCCCCGGGGCGCGTCCTGTCAATTTGCAAACCCCAAACAGGCGTATTACGGAGCCGTCCAAGGTCGCAAAACGCTAATCGGACTATACGAAGGGTATATTATTGTTATAATGTCGTGAAAATATAAATATATTCATGTATCCGACGGTGTGGGACGGGGTGTTGTGTGGTGTAGATTTTTGTGGTTTTTTTTTTAGGATTTTTTCGGGAAGGAGTTGGGGTTTGTTCGGAAAATTTGAAGATTGGCTTGGAATACGTTGTTAATATTGTTTGAGAGGGCCTCAGAAATAATAGTTTACTTTCCTTGCGTATATTATGCAATAGAAATAAAAATTGTATTGTAATAATAACTAATCGGATATCTTTACGTAGAATCAGATACCAGCGATTCGTCTTGCGTTTGATTCAATTATATATTAAACCACTGTCTACTATTTTGTTTTTTAAATAAACATAAATATAATTATGATTTTTTTTGTAAAAATTTAGTTTTTATTTGTTAACTATTTTTGACATTTTTAATAACTAAAATTAAAAAGCTAAATATAGCGCAGCGAGAAAGTAATTTTAATTATTTATTATCCACCTAAGAAAATTTTCAATATTTATCAAACAAATAATTTAAAAATGAGTTTTCAAGCTTTTCAATTTAAAAATTATTATTCTTATAATTCTTTACACACATTCAAACAAAATTATTGAAAGAAGCCCATGGAAACCTGTATGGATATAGCTAATTTGATCGGTAATCTAGATTTTTCCAGACTCACGTGAATAAAATTAAGCCTGTTTTTCATATTACTACAACGCACAAAAGAAAATATTGTTACAAAAATAAATGAAAATCCCCGGTATATAAAGAAAACACTGACGTGATTAAAAACAAATTCGCAAATATGGTTAAAATTCGACAATTCATCGAGCGATTTTTCATATCACTTTTATTATTTTACCGTACGCGTTTTTCTGTTTATCCATTTTTTTATATGAAAAACGAACGCGGAATATATTCTGTCTTGTTTAATAAACGAAATTTTTAAATATAGACACGAAAATAAAGAGTAAAACTTTATTTCACAAAATCGAATATTATTTTGTTTATACAAATTTTCGGAGAATTCAAAATCATTTCATTGCTTTTTTTACGAAGACTTAATGTACACCGGCCGATTAATAAAAACTGTATTTTTCCACGAAACAGTATTTATGCCGTCATGTTGGAACAAACCTGATCCAGATATAAAAATGGGGGTGTTTCGACCACAATTAAGTATAAACTAATCAGTAAAAGTCATCAGTGCACGTTTGTGCAATTTCGTGATTGCAGGTTACATGTGATACAAAACGTCTTCATGCACTCGGTTGGTTTGAAGGTTTTTCTAAGAAAACTATTTGAATGAATATAAAAACTATATATTTTTCCATTTATTATTTATGGCAATAATAAAAGTATTTATTTCGTATGAATAATTAAATACTATGTGAAGAAAGCACGCTTCAGTTAAATGAATATAGCAATGAAAGTAAACAAACTTCAGAATAGTCTATTAATTATTAAAATCTCTTGAAATGGAACGTACGTGATGTTTGCATACTTTCCTCGCATATCGGAACAAAAATACGAACCAATCATAAAAAAATCAGTTTAAAAACGGAAACATGAAAACGTCGACGCACATTTTTTCATTTGAAAAAAATATTTCAACCATGAATCAAACGGCTGTAGCACAAAGGCACATTGTTGACTCAAAAATCAACACATGAAAAATCAGAAGAAAAAAACACACAATCCCAACAACAGAATCGATCTACCATTTTCCGGACGTTTCCATCTATTTCACGCGAAAACGATTAGATTAGACATGTCTGGGCGGACAAGACGTCTCATTTATAAACCGCGCTCCTCTTCAAAGAAAACCCATTTTTTCTTTCGGCAAGACGGTTTTGACACCCTCTCCAACATTGTCAGTTAGTAAATCTCGCATCGGACGCGCGTTGGTGTTATTTTTCAGAAAGTACCTGCGTTTCAGAAGTGACGTCCAGTTGGATGGTCTTCAGGCGGCCGGAGCAGTCGTTCTTCAACATTTCGGCGTCAATATTGTCAGTTTTTGTTGCGAAAGCTGCGAAAACTGTGAATCCGACTTCATCTAGCCTTCTGGCTAGTGCGTTACCGATGACATTGTCACATCCGGTGATTAATACTGCTTTTCCAGCAGCGGTTACCTGAAAATTTTCATCAGTGTCAAATTAATGTTGAAATGATTTTTCAAATAAACAACAAGTCATTTAAAAAAAAAAAAATTCGTATATTTTTTCAGATATTACATTTTTTTGTACACATGTTTTAATTATTATATCATTTGACGAAATCCAGTTATAATTTTATAAATTCAATATAGTATGAAATCGAAATTTGATCATCTTTTTCAAGATAACAAAACGAAAAATTTATCTTTCAGGTGGAAATCACTAGAATGACTTGGATTACAAACGTTATTTTGATCCTAGGAGAGTATTACTACCTATTGGTGAGCGTATCAAATATAGCGAGTATAAGAAAATGGAGGCAATTCCTTCAGCTTTTATGTTTCAAAGACGGTATCCGTCCCCTTGAACAACGAGGATCATTTTACAGAATATAAAATGTTGTTTGATCTTTAGTAATAAAACACCTATTTGATTCGCAAGGTTATCAAATAAATTAAAGTCGATCTTTTTTAGAAATGTGGATATTAAATTGCTATTTGGAATTTCAGTGCGTTTTTTATATATTAAATTTCCACTGACACTATCTTGTTAATAAATATTTTATTTACGTTTAGTACAGTTTGTTTAAGCAATTAGAGCTTCAAATAAATCCGCTTTGATGTAACATATACATAAATTTACAAACAATTTAAAAATATAATCCAAATTATTACAAATAATTTAAATAAATAATAGTTCAAATGTAACTATTTCCAGAAATTTTTTGGTATTATTTAAAAATTTTCAGAAAATATCACATTTCTTTCAACCAAATTTGAGTGCATATTCAACAATTAGACGACTATGAAACTGCAGCAGTTTTCACGAGTATTCCTCGATTTCTTTCGCATTTACGAGTTATTTTTCCATATTTTTCCATACGATCTTTCGTGCGAGTGAATTTTGCACCAACCGACTTGGGATTTGAATTGCTGATACGTATGTATTTTGCATTGGCTTAAAGAGCAAAAGTGCTGCTTTTGAAACACACACCTGGTTCGCTTCGACGCAAATACGTAGTGCAAGACGTTACAACGCCACGTAAACATACGAAAAAAAAAACTATGAAAGGGAAAAAATGTATATGAAATAGAAAAAAGCGGAGCGGTCGAACGAATGCGTCAAAGGTGAAAGCCAAATTGGATTCGTCTCGAAGAAAAGGAGCTTTCGATTTGAGAGCTCGGACTCGTTATGGCGACTCCCACGCGAATACGAAAAATGAAAAATTGTATCTTTTCTTGTTTCGGTCGGGAGATCCGAATTCTTCCATTCATGGAAGTATAAGAAAGAAACACACTTTTCAATATATTTATTTTAATTCACAAAAAGAATCATGGTGACGAAAATTAACCTATGGTTTATTCCACGTTTGGTGTTACGTCTCTTTTAAACGTATAAAGAATATTTTACATGTATTACCTACACATCATAAGATGCGACAAATCCTTTTTAAATGAAATATTTATGATAATATTCAAAATATAAATTTTAAATAAATAGTTCGAAAAAAGAGTTCAAATGTCAATAAATATCATTGGTTGTTTACATACGTTTACATTACTGTTGCTTCACAAGTTCGCAGAATATCGTAAATAAAAACATTGAACAATTTAATACGACCCTGACCTTAGATGAAGAGCATTGCAGCCGAGTTCAGGCTGCAACGTTAAAACGCGTCTAAAAATATATATTTTTCACGATTGCTTTCGTGCACAGTTTTCAGATCGTTTTTATCGCAAAGCCGTTAAAGTTTTTAAAGCGTGTTAGAACTCGGTCGGCAAAGGCTCGATTTATACCGCTGCCACATACACACAATAAAAGGTGGCTTTATCCCGATGCAAAAAGGATCAAAACAGGATACGAGCAACAGGTGCCTTTGGTTTTATCCCCGCTCCAAGTCAGGACTTTAAATGTCTTTCAAACCCGATGTGTGTGTGTGTTTGAACGCAGTGCAAAAGTTTCGCAGTGCATTTTGCAAGACGACACCCACGGTGTAGCAGCGAGCTTTTAAGCTTTATTATAGCATAAATATTTCATGTAATAAACGTGACTAAAATATGCTAGAGGAAACTAAGAGTTTTTTTTTATTATCAGAATAAGTTTCAAATTTTTTATATTTATATATAAAAACGTAAAATTCAAAAACGTTTGCGCTATAATCTCCAAGAAACAGAATCGTTCAAATTCGCGTACTTTTTTCATATAAGGCGTTTATTTTAAGGAATTTTTCTTTTTTTAATATTCCCACTTGACTGACGAGGCTCGATTTATTTTCGAAACATAAAATTAGTTTTCGTAGCGGAAACGTGCGAGTTTTTCTTAGCACCCCCGTTCCATATACGAGGTCCGTTCAAATTGGAAAATAATAGGTGGCCGCAATATTTCGAGACGCGGGTTTATCGATCATTTTTTTTGCTTAAAAATAGTTCTTAAAATCCTTATGTTAATGTCGTGTTCGATTTGGATTTTGGTGCTACAAAGTCCAATCGAATGGTTTAACTAGTAGTACAGGGTCACATCGATTATCAGGTTTAACTTTTAAGTTGAAATTGTCTTGTGCGATTTGTAATGTGCTTCAGTGAAATATTGTTTGATGGAATTTCGATGTAAAATGTTAGTCGATTTAATAATTCAATCGTGCTGAGTTTTCTGAGAAATGTTTAAGTAACATGTCAATTCAACGATACTACTAATATATTAATGTAATGAATAAAAAATTATAAATGCAATTATGTTG
>JAOXNN020000086.1:2360279-2471492 GCA_028571205.2 Hydropsyche betteni
TTGACCTTGCCAATCTCGAGCACTCGCCGGAAGAGCAGGAGTCGATTCTGCTGGCCGAACTCGGGGCCTACGAACCGAATAAATGATGTCTTTTTTCAGAAATTTCTATTTATTTCTTAAATTTACATAAGGTCGGACATATGCGACGTGCAGACGCAAGCTCGAGATAAACAAGAAAATTTTATTACATATTAAAGCGTATTAAAAACCGTCAAGCTGTTATATGACCGCATCTTGGCTACTGTTTTGATGTTTACCGAAAAAAAAAATACACGATATCTTATGAAAGCGTTTCGTAATTTTAAATTTATACCGGATCGTTTGTGACATCGCTCTTGCGATATACAGGTCGTTTTAAATCACCAAATATTTTTACTTTGAATCGTCACCCGATAAATTTTTCATATTTTCGTACATGAATATTTAGATTTATTTCTAAATATACTCTTTAGTATGACAAATTGCTGAAGAATTGTGTAAAATATTCCAAAAATGAGTTGTAGGTACGAGCTCATTTTTTTAAGAGAGTGCTCACGATGTTGGAAACTTTATGTAAAGAAACTTTTCGATATTTCATAGCAAAGGAACAATGCAAGACTTTACCAGACCAGCATATAAATTTTTTTCACATATATAATATATTTTAGTACAAATAGGTTTTTCAAGGTCTTTAAACTTCTAGATCTTTTTCAAAACACAAATTTAACAATATCTTAAGGTAATAACATTCAATAATATCAAATAAGGTATATAATAATATAGTACTCACTTTCAAATTATGGTAGAACCAAACTGCACCGATCGTTGACAAAGCAAACCACAGGAACAGGGTAAATGCGGACACTTGGGATATCCTCAACACGTTCAATATCGTTGACAAAAGGATAGCTAAGGCATGGCAGAAGAGCAGAGGTGTCAAGCATCTATCGATGATGTCCCATGGAACCTCTTTGGTCTGGTTGGGAGACCTTAGCATGATCGAACCCCTTCGGGACGATCTCCTGTTCTTCAGGGATGCCCTGCGACTTACGTCACCCGCCGGCATTTTTTAAATTTTTGGCTTCAGCACATCAAACGGTAAGATTTCAGTGCCTGGAACAAGTTCAAATTTTTTTCGTTATTTAATGTGTTAATTAGTTTGCATATTTGTATGAAAAAACAAAGGAAATATGTCCAATATTAGATTTTTTTGACCTATATTGAATGAAAACTGTTTTTGTTTCAAAAAAGTTCATGATTGAGATAGATTAAAATTTAACAACGCACCAAATATCATATTTGTCCAATTTGAATATTAAACAGTACAAATTAACTTCAAATAAATCATTAAATGCATTTCTTTTCATTAAATATGTTAAATTAAATTACAGGTAATGAATAGATACAAAAATTCAATCTCCAACTTTTAGAGGGTTTTACTTTCCTTTTTTATATAAATGAAAATTATCCTTAACAATAGAATACGGGTACGGTTTCGAATAATTTTAAAGTGTTATTTTTTAACAAAATATTTCTGGGGAAGTCAGTTTATGTAAGTGTACGGTTTTTTTTTAAATTTTACTATTTTTTTGGGGAAAGTATATTTGGTTTTACGGTTTTTGCGTTATTTTTTAAATTTTAATTTACTAGAAACTGAAATTTTCGTTAAATCTAACATCTCTAATTATATAGATTGTATATAACAAAAAAATTTACATGACTAATTTAACATTTCGAATTTTTACCGAAACCAAGACGAAATTTCACATCATATCCATGAACTCTTATCGATGAAAATCTTACAATCATAATACCGTTGCACCAACCAAACCCTGCATTCAAAACCAAAGGCTATAATCCACCAATCACAACCACACTAATATCAAACAAAATCCTCATCCACACACACACACACACACACACACACATACACATACACACACATATACACAAACACATCATTAAACCTTGTAACGAGCGTTTGTGTAGAGATATCTCGTTAAAACGGAGTTAGGTGGGCCGTTAACCGACGCCCACTCGGCCAGAATCACGGCACCCGGGGGCTGCGGAGGCTTCGTGGGAAATCACGTTCGTCTTTATTAAGTATATCGGGCCATCCGAGGGCTTTGAATGTTTGAAAAAGTAGAAAAGTGGAAAAGTGGAAAAATTGCGGCGGAAGCGAGACCTCCGCGCGCCTTTTAACCTTTGCGCAGTCGATGATGGATTTCGGATAATCGGAAAGTTTGAATTTTTCTTTATATATGCTATTTAGTTGGCGTATCGAAGATACAAAAGGTAATTTGATGTGATTGTTATTTCTAAGAGTATCGTTTCCATATCGAATTTCGTGTAATAGAATTTTTAATGGGTTTTCCTTTATAAAATGTTATTTTTCATTTCGGTGAGTATTTTCAATGAATTTATATGCTATTCCGTATAAAGCTGTCTATATAATATTACAATATTTTCGATATATACAAATTCTATATAAAATATATTCCATAAAATATTCAGTGCAAATAATAAGAATCATATAGATAGTTATTGAATGTGTCTTTTTTTGCTCTCAAGTTAAAAGTTGTTTAATTATTACTTCCGTTAATTTTTATTAAATTCCTTATTTTATATTAAGAGCTTTTCATCTTGAAATATTTTTTCTCTCGTGGTGTATATGGCTGCCCTATGCAAATTTTATAAAATGTATATTTTGATAATATAAAAATATTACCAGAATTAAAAATTAGTAAGTGTCTCTAAGGATTTTTTTCTGAAAAAGTATTTTTTTAATATCCTTTCTATCTGACTCAAGGTGCATATTTTAAAATTAAAGAAGAGAAATTAACCTCTTGAGAGACTGTGTATGCAATATTGATGCATTTTCGTTTTGAAATTTTTATTTTGAATGATTTTATATTCTTTGACGTCACTACCTATATTGTATATATATTACAATATAATAAAATTTCCGTATGTTCCTGATGAAATATTTTGTTTTACGGAAACGTATGTATTTAAAAAAAATTTAATACATAATAATATTACGAAAGAGTGAGATATATTGGAACAATTCCAATACTTTTATATCACAATTTTCATTTTATTCTATTTTCCTTTGCAAATGGATAAAAATACTAACTTATTTCTATGGAAGTCATTGCCAAGGTCATGTCCTAGTATAAAGGGAAATAAATTAAAACCTCTTTTCTTTACTTGATATGTAGCTTTTCATATTATAAAATGAAACAATTATCCGAATCCATTTACATGAAAAGGTCATTCGACTAAAATTAATAAATGTTCAATCACAAAAAATATTGATTTAGTATTTAATTTGATAATACCGTTTAAATTGAGAACGCGAAAATCGACATTAGTAAACTTTCGTGTTTCGTCAATTATATAACTCACAGTATACAGATAATGCGCACTACAAAGTAACCAATAGCAACAGACATAATTGAAATTCAATGTATGAATTATTTCATTTAATTATTCAATCCCTGTCTCAAACGACGTCGAACATGCAGACTAGTTGAAATACACTACATTATTATATCAAGGAACCTATATCATATAATATTTATAACAGTAAAACTAGTGATGAATAGATAAGATTAAACAGAAACTATTAAAAGTGAAAAATTTCAATTTTATGAATTCAATAATTATTTAGATTTTCCAAACACATGTAGAGTGACTTATGGAGTAGTCAGAACTTGAAGCTACAAGCTATTATAACTCTATAATAGATGATCTATTCCAGTATTCAGCTGTTTGAAAGTAATTTTAACTTATTATAAATTTAGATACTTTTAATGGTATCAAAAAGGTTTTATCTTGTGTTGAATGTAATAAAAGATAATTAAACACATAAAAATACTTATGATATTTGAACCAACTCAATAATCTTGTTAGCGATCTTAAATATTTTCATCGCACAAGTGGGAGTATCAGAATTACGCATTGACGACACCGATAAAAATCTCGATATAAATTTAAAACGAATATCATAAAATTTACAAAAATACCTTTTTAAAAATACACGAAACGTTAAATTATAATATTTGTATAAACGTATCTCATCAACTTTTTCCATATCCATTGGAGAGCCGAATGGTATATGGAGACTCCGCATCCGGACAAGTTCGACGTTACACACAATGAAAACGCCATTATTTATAAAGGAAGCAGCCGGGAACCGACTGGCTGCAACGATAAGGAATCGGAAAAATGTCCGAACGATAATAAATTCCAGCCAAAGTGTGGCCAGTGAGAGTGGTGGAATCGCGGTACATAGGTAAGCGACAAACATGCATGCTGGAGCGAGGGTCGTTCTTATGGTGCTTTATGGGATCTGTTATGTGAAAGATAATTAATGAGTTAGTGAACGAATTTCAATAAAGAGTAATCGTTTTCTAGTATATTATATACAGCTTTATATCATATATATTGACATATAAAGTTTTTTTGATACCATCGTATGTTTTGGGACTTTTTTTTATAAAATAAAAAAATATTTCCAAAAGAACTAAAAATTTAAAATATTTTTTGTTAAATGGCTTCAGATCAACAAAACGTATTTATATTTATTTACTAACCACACCAGGTGTAGCTTTACTTCAAAGATCATTCGGAACTAATATGTTCGTTAAATTTCGTTTAAAATTATTTTTTTTCTCATTCGAATTATAAAATGTTCTTTATATGTATTTTGCGAAATGAAATAACGCTTTGAACTTTCAGAACGGCCAATTCGGAATATATAATATTATTGTGGCATACTGAAAATATAATAGCGATGCGTACACGGCCCCACCACAAAGAATCTATATATTCTCGTTTCGGGAAAAGTTTCGCCGTTTTTTCCCTTCTCTAGGCGCACTTTCTCGTTTTATTTTCATCTCCTTCGATTTCTACCGACGCACACGGAACGGAACGTAATCTTATCATTCGTTAAAATGTTTTTTTCCTCTCTTTGTATTATATATTATATTATGTCCATCGACCGTTTTCCGACCGCCACTAATTTGGGCCGGATAATCCCAATTTTTTTATTCGCAGACGATGAAAAAAAAAACAAATCCTCTGTAGTAATATATGTGTAATATGTAATGTTTATTTTTCAGTAGAAGTGTATTTTTGCTTATCATTAAATATTATTATTGTATCACTGAATTATAAATTTAACAAGTAACATTCATTTTCTTTAACTCAATTAGTTTATATCAATTCAGTTTCTGTAAAATTCCAGTAAAATTATATTTTCACTGATAATACTATTACATATAAATTTCTCATCAAATTTTGAAACTAACTCTAATCGAATCTACTAACAAGGCTCCAAATCGTAATTATTTTATCTCTATATAGTATTTTCATACTAAATACATATGCAATGAAGTTATTATGATCTATGAAATAGTTTAGTTATGTCATGTTTAGTCATTCGTGTGATAACTATCAGACTAATTATTATTTGAATGTCTTAAATGTCGAGATTGAAATCGAGGAAATCGATTTTATTATATTCTATAAATGTACAAAATTTTCGAACCTTTACTTGCAATGATTACAAAACCTTAACCTCGCTTACAAAAAAAAAAATGAAATTGCATATAGAACCGAATTTGACACCATCCAATATTTTCTATTCGTGCACGTTGTTCGATGACCTTTCAATTTTATTTGGCGACATGCGGTTGTGTAAATGACACGATTCGAGTTTATTTTCATTGATAAACATTCGCAACAGCGATGGATCGATACGATCCGTGAACGAAAAAAAAAACAGTGTCAGAAAAATACTGGGAATGCGCATATTTCAATTAAAATCTACGAAATTCCAAAGCAACAGTGCCTTAATCATTTTTTTCGGTTCGACATCAAATCTATCTGGAACAGACTCGCTGCTATAATGTGGCTTTGATGTGCTAAAAGCGGATCCGCTAAACGTTCTATTAAAGTATTTCAAAGACGTTAAATGAAGCAATTTAAGTTTTAATTAACTTTCTACGCAATTACGTTAGATATAATATATGTATAATAATTATTAGAAATTTACATATGTTAAAAATAACTATTTCATGTAATTTTAACGTTATTATAAATACATCATCAAATTTATTATAGAAATTAATAAATAACGTAATACTTTTGAAACCTTTTTGAAATTATTAGAAGTTTCGTATATATTATATTTTCTAATAAAGCAGAGAAAGATAACATAAAAGGGATTTGAATTGAAAAAATATTTCTTATTATATAATATACAAACTTTACACGATTTAATTCATTTATCAAAACCCTCGCATAAAATTAAGATTTCAATATAACATTACAAAAAGTATTAAAAAAATATATTAAATTAATAAATATTAAAAAAATACTAAACTTCCAAATTCACAATGCAATCAAATTTTTTTTCTTTGGTCTTTAGATAACAATATCATAATGTAAACACACCACAGAAGCGTTAACAAAACATAAAAAACCGAAATATCCATAAATCGTCGCACTCTTAAAAGAAAAATAAATCAGAGGAACTCGTATGTTATATACGATAGCACGTTATAGAATTCTATTTCAATTCAAGCAATTCATCATGTATTGTACAAAACCATCATATTCGATTCGGTCTGATGGGGTACTTTGAATTGGAATTCGTTTTAGTGCATCTCGTAAATCGGTGCAATATGCATGAACACTTTACAAGTCTAGCTATAGATCTCGTTAATGTTTTGTATACCACTAACGAACACTCAACACAGCAAAATTAACTAGAATTTGAATTAAAGAAACTTTAAATTTTGCAGAATAGAATGTTTTAGTTGATTAATTTGGAATTAATTAATTGCTGGATGATTTTAAATTTTTATACGAAAAATATTTGAATCAAATACTACCTATATTACATTATTACTCAACTTGAATTCGTTTTTTATTTAACGTAAAATGTTGATGAATTTTGCAAAATTTATGTACTGGTTAAAATCGATTTGCTTGTTGAAACACTTTTGCATTTACCGCATCTACTGACAAATGTAGTTAACGTTTGCGGTCATAATAATGCATGTGAAAAATGTATAAAGCGTCTCTGTTAATTGGCGCATTTCTACTCTCTCGAATATCAAAAATAAAAAATTATAACTACTGCGCCGGGAAAATATTAATTTTGGTTTGCAATGCAAATTGACTACGTAAGGTTTTGTAGATTAATCAGTGAATTGGAATGGTACTGCTAATATTTTTTTATTGTACAGCGTTATGCAGTTATGAAAATTAAGTATTTTTGTATGTGAAAAATTGTTTTGTCAATAAATTAGATTTGTTTTCAAAATATTGACAGTACAGTTTTTCATATAAGATTGTTTCGAAAACTCTTGTCATTTCAGAAGATGGCGGTTATGCTAATTATACTATGCTGACTATAAGACTTATTTTGAATGATTAAATATTACATTTATGTTTGCAATCATACGATAAAGGTAACGACATATTTATTAAAAAATATTCATTGAATTTTTATTTTATTTAATTAGTACAAAGGTAAAATGGTACATATAATAAGGTAATTTTTAGTATCGAGAAACAAAATAATTTTTCTTTAGTATATGATCGCTCAATTTAATCGAATTTAGTAATCTTTACATCTCTTCATGTAAAGGCCAAATTTTCATAAGAAATTATTATGATTCTATATCGGCACTCTATATTTAGGGTCTTGTTTTTCGATTATTTTAATATTACGAGCACTATTTTTGCGTGCGTGTATCATACAAAACACAAATATGTATGCACAAACACACTCAATTACATAAAGGGACCGTCGGCTTTTTTCCGAACACGAAAAAAGCACTAGACGACGACGACACCACTTCAGCCGTTCAGTTTGTCGTGCGTGTTTTATATATAGAACTTTCAGCTCGAAATCGACACAGCAAAAGTTGAAAACTTTTCGAAAGTCATTCCTAAGAGTAGGCCGTTGTTGATTAATAATAAAATTGTGGGTTTTATCACAAAAAAGGCCAGCTTTTTCAAACGCGTGTGAACTTTACCCAAACGCGTTACATAAATAATACGAATCTATTCACAGAACAATTTTCACATACACATACAGGATTATTTTCAGATTTGTCCACCGTGCACTTTAAACTGTATTAATGTGTCCTTTGCGGTATAAATTTGGGGTGGAATACTTGCCGTCGACTTGAGGCACTCTTTGTTTTTTGGCTTACACGGTACGGTTTAAGGAACTAAGGTCTAATGTTTGGTCCGGCGCGACTAGAATGTATGCGAAGAATGGAAGAAGTTGGTTTAAGTTGAGCTGGTCCCGGGGAAGGAGCGCCAACACTGAGTATTAAATAAATCGAGACGCTGTCTAAGTTCGTATTCGCTCTCAAATGGCACAGGGCTTGGCTATGCTCAAAAATAACATGGCTCCCAAATTTTTCTAGTCAAAGTGTCTCGAGATTTGAAAAGACAGATTTTCAATTAAATCTTCTCTTGAGATATTTGAAATTTCAATTTTATACTAAACAACTATTTCATAAATAATTCTCATCACTAATTAACGAATCTTATACGAAATTTGGGAAGAATACAAATACAAGACGTGATTTCAATCTCATCCTGAAACATTGTATAACAGTGTACTACCATTTACATCGAAATTGATTCAGATCATATCAGGAAAGCAAAACCAGCAACACAACCCTGTAATTTCGGCCAGCGGCCAAAAGCGACCGGCCTACATATAACCGGGTGCACTATACTCGTCTTCCTCAAGCAAGCACACCACAGAATAAGAAGAACAAGCCCATGACGATGACGACGACGAAGATGGAGGAAGAGGAGCGATCAGCGAGCATAGTGCAGCTCACCTTTAGCTCGCGACTAACAATAACCAATTACATAACGCGTATTTATTCCTCCATGGGCGATTGCGTCACGGAAATGGAAACTCGAAGAAAAAAGGGGTATTAAACGCTCGGTATGTGCGACACGCTTTCCTCTGGCACGTACCGCTTTTTTCACTGTGCTTTCTGTTCCACTTGGGATTTGTATGTAGTTTTCCGTTTGACAGCAGCCCACGCCTAGTTGCGGCTCGTTGTTTACGGACGGTGTTGTCGTGCGAGTTTTTTTGGACGAGGGTCCGTTTGTGGAATCTATTGCGAAATGAATTATGTGGAAATTGTGGTGGTTAAATTTTAAATAGAGAAATTAAAATTAAAGACGGAAAAATTTTGAGGATTCGACAAATTATATGTGTAATTGAATTTTTTTTTTTAAGCGAATGAGTATATGAATTAAAGGCTATGGGATTCAAAAGAATAAGTTTTGAAAATGTTAAAAATATTATTTATACCTTGTAAGGGTTACTCTTCATTTTTCATCGTTTACAAGAAATAGACAAAGTGGAACAACCTCAGAAAAAGCTCCACGGGGATAGTCACGACATCGTCGATCATTCACTGCGCTATTGTAATAACAGAGAAGACTTGTCGAAGAAAATGATGAAAAAACTCGATAAATTCTAAACAATCAATTACTTTCAGAGTATTTCTTCGCGGAATATATGTATTATATATATATAAATCATATAAAATTGAATCAATGCATTTATAAGAAATTTTTATTATCGAATTTTTACACGTGAAAAGTACACGGATACAAAACATGATCGTTCAATTTTCACTTCTGGTCTTTGTTTGGTCATAAATCGAACACTTTTACTTTTGCGAGAGAAAATTTAGACCTCTTTTCTACCTAAGTGTTGCTTCCGTAAAATTTTAATATATTTCCCTCGGATTTCGAAAAAGGACTAAGCCCATCATCGAAGATATTATAATACAACTTCTATTTGATTTATGAAACTGAACGGTACTAAAACAAGGTAGAAGGTTCTCTGCAAAATGAAATGATTAATTCAATAATTTCAAAAAATAAAAGATAATTTCTAGGAAGAGGAATAGAAAGAGTATTATATTAATACATATTGAACTTGTCAGAATACGTCGTTCGATTCTATTCGATCAAACACGGAAACGACATCGAATTTACATGATATGACTGTTTCCACCCCAGCTAACGTAATACTTAATCCTGTTTCACGGCAAGCAGCACATACACACCCCCGGCCATAGTCTTGAGAAATTCTTAAGATCGTACTCGAGGTATCCGTGTTTACGGCAAACGTATATTTAGAAGTCAATAGTTGTTTGAGCGGCACAGTTCTGTTTATTGCGAACGGGGAATACATAATAAATAATGGATCGGATGCTTCTCTTGTCGGGTCATTCGAGACGCCCAGGTTCTCACAATCCGTCGCTTATTTATTTAACTAGAACCGTTTCCCTTGCTCGCTTTGATGATAAATTACAGACTGACAGACACACAAAAAATAATATACGTATACAAAAAAAGCATATCGAGGCCGGAATCCAAATATCGAGTTTTATCGCTGGAAAAACACCGAAGATTTGCGTAAACATCGGCATCGATTTCGAACCGTCAAAACTTTGATACGTTTAAATAGTCATCTATTAATAATGTTGTATTAAAATTATATCGAAGCAGAAGAAAATCAAGTTATACATTCTGTGTTATTGCTGACGATAATAGATTTATTAATACATATTTCATGAGCGTATATTTTCAATGCACAAATCAGCATCGGATGGATTTACGTTCGGAATATCCGGAGTAAATTCCGTTGTAAATATTTAGAGTAAATTTTGCAAAATCTATAATTCTTCGACGATAACGCCCATCAATCTGCACACAACAAACGAATAATTTGAGCACGATATTATAAATAAATTCGTACGAATCTCATGGACTCGTGCATCTCTCCAGCTCGCGTTTAAATTTAAACCGAGCCATCGC
The DNA here is from genome assembly GCA_028571205.2 of Hydropsyche betteni. Classification (NCBI taxonomy): domain Eukaryota; kingdom Metazoa; phylum Arthropoda; class Insecta; order Trichoptera; family Hydropsychidae; genus Hydropsyche; species Hydropsyche betteni. Next base: position 2,371,143 of record JAOXNN020000086.1, read on the forward strand.
ATACGAATAAAACGACTCCAGTTATAAATATAGCCCGGCGTTCGCAACTAGAAACGCGGCACTTTCAAATACGCGAAATCGCATTTAGCAAAATTGGCCGAAACGTCGCCAATTAGCCATATGCGAATCGGAAAAGTCGAATTTCACAAATGTATACGGCTGCTTAATGGCTACAAGGCAATAAAGATCGCTATCGCTCTTTCCTCTAATGATACGCACAGTTAACGTGTAACTCGCATAATGTTGCGTAAGAACCTGCCATTTTTCGCTTGTGTAAAAAATAAATCAAAAATATACACAAACACTATTTTCAGATGTGTAAAAATAGAGCGGGGTACCGCCGTTTTTCGCCAGTAATTAATGTCTTAATGGCCTCTTCACATGTTTACGAACACGCTCGTGATTCGATTCGTGGTATCATTTGTGGGAGAATGTCCGACATGATTTAAAAAATGGATATTGCGAAATTTGATTATTGGCAATATCGTGTGGGAATACACATTTTTGTCCGCCTGCATTATGTGCGCGGAAAATTTGAATAATGTCGATTCGATGGTCATACAAACGAAATATTTACGTTTTATGTCCACAAAACTCTTAACGTCAGCCACATAAAAATGATATATTCCTCCTTTTTTTATTCTTTCGCTCGAGCTACAACCCGCTGGCGAGATTCAAATTGAATAAATTTTATCAACGTAAGATATAAATTCTTCTGTGCGGAACGTTACAAAATATCCGAATACGTTTGAGGTGTGAAATATCAAACTTTTGATAAATGTAGAATACGTGTTTTATGTCAGAATCATATTGGATAACTGTAAAATCACTGGCTAATGCTTTTCCGTTACAATTTTCTAAAGCTTTCAAAAGATTACGACAGTTTCGAATTTTATCGCCTCGCACTATACATTTATATAAACTTTATAATAAAATATGAAACGCAGTTAAAAATTATGTTTGAAGTAAAGAGGTCAAATAGGTGAAAATCTTCAGTGAATTGAAACAAAAGAGAGAGAGTAATAATTTGTGAATGAGAGTTTATAAACATTTCATAGGCTGACTTTTGATGGGGACTTTCCTTTTATACACAAGTACTCATTGAGAATTCAAAGCTTGAAAAGCTCATTGTTACCTTCACTATATTACTTCGACATATAAAAACACATTTTTGTTATTAACTTTATAACCAATAAAATCTGAATTATCTTTTTGTATACTAACTAAATGTACTTAAAAAAAACAATCAATTGCGATAAGGTAATACAAATTATAAATGAAATAAACGAAAGTATTCATTATTATGCAACTCGTTGGTATATATAGTCAATAGATCAATGTAGTTCAATATATATCTTGTCAAAATTGCGTGCCAAATAATGTTGAACGTTCATAAATCTATATTTTTTTCATTTCGGTCGTATTTAGTGCACATAAATTATTCTAATATATCTGAAAGGGCTAATGATAAACCATGGTCGTTAATTTGTTTGTTTTGTAAATCTGAAAATTTACGAGTGACCCAAAATAGCTTAATTGTTTAATAAACACAATACCTTACAAGATTTAATGACATCGTTTTAGGGTCAATTTTATGGAAATTCACGAAACACTTCATAAAGTCGAATTATATGACGATTTAATTATATACATTTAACGGTTTATTCTTTCGATTAATATATTGCATATAGCAAAAAAAATGCCATTCCGGTCTATTTAAAGAATTCTTATACTTCCAATTTATGCTCTTGTTAATTAATGTCACTTAAGTGGAAGTTTATTGATGACTTTTTAGAAATATTTATATTAATAATCGTTAAATTAAATCGTTAACCGCTGAATATTATGTTGTATAAGAACTTTTTATGGATCCCAAGATAAATTAGTAAGTGAAAGTCATGTTTAAAGACTGTAAAATTGAAGCTTATTAACAAAATTTAGAACTCAGTGAATAAACCACACTTACAATTTGATTTGAAATTTTCATAGAAAACATCGATTTTTTGTAATCTAAAATTTTAGTTAATTACGAAAGTCTATAATATTTTTTAACGATGATATTTAACCAAAGGAAAAGCTTTTAAAAACTGAACAAAAAAAATTTCAAAGAAAGTAAACATTTTTTTATCTTTAAATACAAACTTACCGATGCTTTAACATAATTATGCAATCCTGATAAAAATAAACTTTATTTTCGTACTAAACGTGCAATGGAAACATCAGTTGGCAAGCCGCTTATATTCATGCACTGTCAACCTTTCGAATGACCAGAAAAATCGAAGCACAAACTAAAATAAAATTATCATCTAAAAACACGCAAATCACACATATTTTTTCATACAAATGAAGCTGTTCCTGTTTGTCGATGCGTTCAGCAACACGATCTCATTTGTTGTCCCAAATGGGAAATTCGCTTTGAGGAAAACTTGCACACGTATCTAATATATATTCAGCTCGTGTTTCACGTGTCAAGTGCAACATGGGGAATTGTTTTCGACTAACAAAGCGAAAGTTGTTCCATGCAAAACATGAATATAACGGAACTAATGCGAGCCCGGAAAAGCGATCGAAGCAATCAACGAGTTTTCGTGTTTTTCATTCATGAGGTCGTTGAAGCGATTCGCGAGTCGTATGTAAATTCGGCTTTGTGTGTTTTTTTGTTATTATTAGATCGGTGATATACCTTTATTAATAATTTGTATGTTTCGTTTTTTTACGGTTTGTTTCTTTGCTAAATTATTGTTCGTTATGATTTCATTTTAAAAATAGAAATTAACAAGAAACGCTCCGCTTTGACCCGACGCTTTTTCTTTTGAGTTCGGATATTTTAATTCATATTTTAAAGCAAAAGCGAATCTTTTAAACGGACGATTTTCACTCGAAAAAAGAAAATGAGAAAACAAGAAATAAGAAAAAAGCACAATAAAAACACATTACAGTGGATAACGAATCTCAAAAGAAAGGCGAGTTTTCCGTAAACAGTGAAAATTCACGTACTAAAAAAATACAATTATTATTCAAGAGTGGTTTGGATTTTCGTTCTTTTAATATTACTTCAATACGCTCTTTATATTGTTTTATATTTTCTATGAAGCAAATGAAGACTGAAAACGAAAATTGAAAATTCAAATTGAAATGCACTAACTTGATTCCATTAAACATAATACTAAAACGTGCCACAATGTCCAAATATCTCAAAAATATTGTAAAATAATTTTCAGTTTATGGTGTTCGTGGGAGTAGTAAATCCAAAACCATATTATTAAAATGTATTGTATTTTCAGTAAACGAGGAATGAAAAGAAGAAAATATACTTGCTGTATGAAAAGAAATATTGAGAATGATTGAATTCCTGAAAATGAAAAAAAGAAACACCTACTGAAAGGGAATAATAGGAAACACTAAATAGACTGAAAGCTGGATAATATTATATAAAGAAATTATCTACGATAAAGCATAAAAGGAAACAAGAATCCTGAAATAGAAATTCAAGGTGTATCGTGATTATTTGAACTATATAAAATTCATCACAAATGATTCAATTTCATACAACAGTTTATCTAGACAAAATAAATACTAATTGATGGAAAAAAAAAATTTATGACTTGAATTTTAAATTTGAATTTTCAGAATTTCTAAAATGATCATAATTTTTTACGCTCAAACTACTATATAAATTGCTGATTATTCTTTATGCCATCTGTAAGACATGAGCTTTGTATGTTTATAAATATTATACATAATTGAGGCTGTGAGCAATAAAGTCTCAAACTTTCGGGTAAAATCAACGGCAGCTATTTGAACATGGAAACATAAGTTACCTTCGCCTAATTATCTTCAATTATGCTTCTACCATTTTCGCATTATACACCCAAAACCCACATTAAATATATCTATTTATTTATAGTTAAGAAAGTTTTCCTATATATAACGAATTAAATTTCACTATAGTCACTAATTTCTGTTATCGCCAAATATATTATACTACAATAAAAAACAAGTGAAAATTTTTAATCCTTAAACGAGTTTCAGAAGATCAGTATTACCTGAAGTTAAATAGAGAAAGTTATTTAAATCGCGTATCGAAAAAATTAAAATTTGTACAATACACTGAAAAAGTTTTCATACAAATACGAAATTAATGCAAATACAATTCAATACATCATATTGTACGATCCATTCCGATTATACGACTGCGATCAATACATAATATTAATGCGCAAAATAACACAAAGAAATAATATACATAGAGGTAATGAAACACCCAAAAGTGCCCATATAATATTATTGCGTATTTATAGCAATCGAAACGAATGATATTTATCGGCGCGATATAGCCCGAAGCTTTTCATCTGCATCTATTATTAGGTCGTCTTTCTTTTATTATACATGTGCTTTCGCGAGAGAGGCCCCTGCCCATTTAACCATTCATCGTTTTGATCGTTACAAATGGCCGTCTGATGAATATGCAAGTTTCAGCCGAGAAAATATTTTCAGCGCCCAACTCGTAATTAACGACTCAATAAAAATGCGAGTATTTTCAATACGCGACGCCGCTCTTTATTAATAAATCAAAACGAAACACTCTTTTCGGCAGACAATATCGAGTTTTTTTTTTCGTCCATTTTTTTCGTTCTTCTTCCGCGAGCGAGGTTTCCTTAGTGGCGATGACGTATTTCAGGGGTGTTCGAACTGGGGTATGATTTTTTTTTATTTGATTTAATAGGATTTTTTATTATTTTTCTTTAATATAATTCTTAGAAGATTGAAAATTATCGCAGACAAAGAACATGTAGTTTCCTATCCAATATAATAATGCAATGACCATGCTGTGTTGCTATTGTTGAAAACTAGAGCGTTATACATGACTAAAAATATTTTTAAAAAATCAACAAGGAAATTTATGAATTTTTTTATATTTTCTAGACTTATAAAGATGACCGTTTTGAATACTGAAAGATACTTATATATACTTGCCGATGTATGTATATATATATATTTTTTCTAATATTATATACAAATGAATATGAGTGCACTTTCAATATTCGAATCCAAGTTTCCTTATTGTAGATATTATAAATACACATTAAACGTAAAACAATTCAACTAAATTTACCTAACATTCTACAATCCAAAAATAAACAGAAGAAGAGTTGAACATCTCAATACACAATCCGAAGGTCGTCGAAAAGAAATGGAAACATCAATAAACCTAATACATTGCAAAATCCATCCGATACTGAGACATTTCAACATTTCACAAAACCAAACAAAAATTTCCTATAATGCGATCGAATACGATTTTCATTATTTCGAAAATGTGATCCGACAACCGCCCACATCAGACATCTGGGACTACTTTGTTTCGACGAAACGAATAACCCGAACCCCGTTGCACCCCCATGAACCTAAACAAAACTAATACAAAACGCACACTCGTAGGTACAATTTCGAATTTCGGATACTTGAACGGATCTCGTTAACGAACGCCATTTATAACAACGTTACACCTAATTCGAACTTAATCCGGCCCCCAAGAAAGAGACCCTCTCGCGACTGTAAATTTTCGCGCAACGACGTCCATATTTTCTAATTTACAACTCGCATACATGGCTACGGAATAATCCGATATAGCCGAGAATAATACTGAATAGTATTGCGCCACGATGCACACTGTTCGTAGTACAGTAGTAATTTTTATCTATTATATTTTCGTTTGGAGGGGAATTTATGTCCGGTGCTGGAAGGAATCGCGTGCGTTTCAAAAATTTATTATATAAACTTGCTGGATAGTTCTTCGAGAATATGGAATCGTAAATATGCAACGGAATAGTTTTGTTGAAAATAAATTAGAAATAATGAGTCGATTGTGGATTTCAATTGTTTACGAAAACTGTTTAACTATGAATATAGCCGTTATCGAGATCGTTTTATTAAATGTTTATACGAAGATGATTCATTTATGTTTCTATAAAAAATATAAGGTCAATAGCAATTTTGAATAAAATACTTTGTTGGCGACAGTGAACAGGTAATTTCATTTGTTATATTAATTTAAGCCAAACGTGGCTATTATGTATTTTGTACAAATCAGTTGCGCCAATGATCCCGAGCGAGTTGCTTCGATTCCGGGACAGTGGTCATTTTCTTTTGTTGTTTGTCAAATAAATCAATTGAAACTCAAAGGATTTTTCATTGAACACATATAACACGTCTCGTCATCAACATACTTTATAGACTGTGCTTTTTAATCCAAAATAAAAAATGTATAACAAATTTAGCGAAGTAAAATCTTCAAAAAAAGTTAAACGAGATTTATAATTTTGTTAATACACGCTTAACGGCAAACGAACGAAAAAAAAGTAAGAAAGAACCCAAAGCTGCAAGTTAATCAAATCTAGGTGCTAAGCTTTCGCAAAAACGGTTCACGAAAAAAAGCCTATAAAATCTTCGAATCTCACTTTTTCTCACAAAACCATAATCAAACATTATATTATATACATACGACAACGATTCAGACATAGACATGATTATTTTTTACGATTATGGAACAAAAGATTGCACGCACAAGAGCAACCTTAAATTCAATGACATCTATGTTGGTGAATGTATGTATGTGTATGTATGTATGTATGTATTTGTATGTATGTATGTATGTATTTATGTGTATGTATCTATGTATACGACAGGACAAAAAACAACAATGAGTGAAGGTATATTAGTTGGCACTAGTAATTTTCCCGCGGGGCTCGAATATAAAAGGTCATAGGCAACGGAGTGCGTGTGTTGCGAGCACAAGACGTTGGATAATTTCATTAATGTATTTGCGAACGCGTCGTGGCTAATAAACGTACAAGAACACAGGTATCATTTGATTTTCCACGAAGCAATATAACGTTAATTAACCTTTTATTTATCTAAGTGTTAAAATCTTAAATTCGGTAGACGTACGAGCTCTAAGATATTTGCTATTTACATTTTTTTTCGCAAAAACATGTGAAGTCTCATCGCGATATGAAATATTATAATAATCATCGTGATGTATAATATAATACAACCATTCAAATTCAGCTATTTTGAAAATTTTACTCAACATTCTTCTTTGTATGTATTGAATTTCCTTTAAAATTTCCGTATTCAGTATCCACTTTTCGCAATCGAAATTCGTTATTGTTATAAAAAACCCCATTTTGAGTTTATGCGTTCTTTGATTTCTTCATCTTTTTCATTAATACATATAAATATCATATAAGTATGGCCGTAACCAGGCAAGGGAATGCCCCTCCCTTTGAATTTCAAAAATAATGACAGATTATACTTAAATTATGAGACTTATGTTGAGGTATATCACTCGATCGTAATTTATCTAAATAAATTCTTTGAATGCCTTGACTTTACATATATTTTACTTCCAACGAAAATAAGACAGCATATTTTCATGGTTGAGGCTATTTGCAGATACACTATCTGCGAATTCTTGGCTATTAGCAGATACTCTATCTACTAATTCTTGACTATTTGCAGATACACTATCTGCAACTTCTTGGCTATTTGCAAACACTGTATCTGCTATTTATTACCTACTGTATCTACTGTATCTGTAAATAGCTACATCCCACTTGTATTGTTTGGAACCGCTTACATGTACAAAATTGCGTTTCAGACTCTCCCTTAAAAAAATCTATGCGAATCAATTACATGTACGTCACTCATCCCATATGAAAATATTTATTCATAATTACGACTCTTCATTGTCAAAAAAAATCAAAAATTCACAAAAAACACCCCGTCACGCCACAGAATCAAAAATATCGATAAATGCAAACCACACACACACTCGACATGTTATTTACTTGCATCCGCTTCCGAATGCATGCTAGTTGGATTCAGTCAACACCCACGATCAATTTGCGCGATATATATCCAAATCGTGGGCGTTGGGATCCGAAACCCATATAACGTACAATTGACATGTGGTCGACTGCGAAACCGCGGCCATTGTGTCGAGCTGTCGAAAATCACTGGCTAACACTCGATTCCTCATAATGACCGTAAATTGCGACATTGGTGGCTGCTCGTGGCAGTTTGACCTTTGGATTGAAGGTGTTTGATTGGGGCATAGTTACTATTGCAGTCGAAAGGGAATCGAATCCAGGAGATTTTGTTGTTCGATAACAATATAAAGGTAGGCAGTGAGAACGACATGACGTTTGCAATGCTTTTTCATGAAAGGAAAATTTCGAAATTGGTTTTCATATAATCTCATATCATAATGTAATAATACTATAATATTTAAACATGAAATTATGTATAAAAATGTCTACGGTAAAATTTCAATTAGTTTTTTTACAATTTCAATCGGAGTACGTCAGTTGTGTGCGCAAATGTTATTTTGATATTTGATACCATTGAAGATGTGAAAATAATAAAAAATAATAAATTAAAAAAAATATTTATATTTTTTTCGAACACACATTTCTTATTTTTCCATATAATTACCACTTAAGAAAATGTCAACTAAAAATATAAACTATAATGAGTTTTCGTTCTATTTTTACACTTTTTTTGTAAGAAAAACTATAAAAAACTAATATGAGATCAAAGAAAATAAAAATGACACGTATGATACGTTCGTAATAATGGTAAAAAGTTTTAGTAAAAAACCGATGAACAATCTGAATGGTTTATTTTACAAGTAAATTAAAATCCTAATTATTTTTATTTATAAATTATACCCGATCCTATTTTTATATGGTTCTGAAATAACACGGTTTAAGTAAGAAGAACCGATTATTTTTTACGCGCTGTTTTACCATTTAATGACATAAAAAATATATGTATTATTATTTTACAATGGTAAAATTCGGTGCACATCAGTATACTGCCATAATTATATAATATGTACTTATGTAGTTATTAAATAAAAAAATTCAATCTTTTTAATAATTTTACATTGCGAAATTTTTTCACGTTAAACGTTTTTTATAAAGTACATTTATATAGAAGTTCTATCCGAATACATCGATAGAACCTATCTCCAATTTTTATATGATTACCATAAATCATTTTACACTGTAGTCTCCGGAACGTATCACCCACGTAAAAAGAACACCGTGTGCATAACGCTACACATTTCCCAACATTCAAAACTGCTCCATGATCACGAAAACAAGCAGATTTCAATCACGCGACAACCCAAAACATGCATCTCCCTATTCGAACCCGCCACCCCAAAAACCCCCCCATCCACCAACACATGCGACTGCGACCATCGAAAACGCACCCAGACCCGAACCCACAGCGAAAACATGTTTTCGTACATCCGTGCAAGCGATGTTTTGGCCTCACCGGCCAGGATGCAGGTAGATCAATATCGGATAGGTGTGCGTGAGGCGGGGAGGCCTTCGGGGAAGTCCCAGACGACAAGAGACCGAGGTGTGCGTCTCTCTCTCGAGGAGGCGAACGACCCCACCACCCCCCGGCCACCCCCAGACGTCTTGGGGTGGGTGTGGGCGGTGGGCGGAGGGTGGAGGGCTGGGCATGCGCGCGCGCCCGCGACAAAACCAACAAGTGTCCGTATTCAGTTCGGAGAACGTTCTATTTTTGGGACGTGTACACAATGTAAATATGTTTGTGCGCATGTAGTTCTGAGTGTGGATGTGCGTGCGCGTCTGTGCTTTTCCGCTTTTTAGGGGTGTGGAGGGTTTCGTTTTGGGTGGGCGGTTTGGGGGGTGTTGTCATCGTCATGCGCGACAAGTCGAATCTTCGCGACGTTAATGTTATACATAGATTATGAAGCTGTCGAATTCTGCTCAATAGTACGTATGTGATTAAATCTAATTAACAATCACTTAGTCTTTGGTCGTATATTTTTAGTAATTTTATTATTATTATTTTAGTATTTAAAACAAGGTTAAAAAACATATTATTTATTAGTATTTCTTGGATGGTTAGCAAAAATCAACGTCATTGAAATAGTTTGAATTGAAAATTCTATGGTTGTCAAAAAAATTTTCAATTTTTTTAAGTTGTATATTTTTATATTATAATATAATATTTCTATAAATTTTAAAATATGAATTATTTAAATTCATATTAAAATATTATTGCTGTTAGGCCAGGCGCCCACTGCGATTTGTAGTGCGGCGAACGTTTAGTCGCAAAAATGGAACGCATTGTTTTAGGTTAAAGTGCGCCCATATACCATATGGGCATACTTTAACCTAAAACAATGCGTTCTATTTTCGTGACTAAACGATTGCCGCGACTACAAATCGTAGTGGACACCTGGCCTTATTCTCATTATTTCCTTTTTCAAAATAAATTTTTTTTATAATTACGAAAATCATTTTATTTTTATTCTGTTCTTCGGGCGGAACAAATGCAGAGCACGAAAAAAAGAACTACCCTGACCAAAACGGGAAATATATTATAGTAACCCTAATTATAGCATAAAATTTTCGTTAGTATCGAAAAATCTTCATCTGACAATAGATTGTGAATACAATATTATTTAAATCTGAAGAAAAAAAATAATCAAATAAAAGAACGAAGAAGATAATATTCAATTCTTTTAATCGTACCATAACCAAAATTTTATTTTGCTACAAACATTTCTTTCTTCACTTAAAATCTATAGAAATTGTATCGCAGAATAAAGGTAATATTACTGTATAAAACCTATGGGCACATGTATTATTGATGATAGTTTGACGATACTATTCAAATGAAGGGTTTGTCATTTATATGATATCCCTTATGTTATTCGGTTTTGCAAATATCCAACTGGATCGCCAAGTTATATTTGTACAGTTTCGTATAAGAGGTAAGACAATAGTTTTACTTTGCAATGTTAGTTTCTCTATATATTCTATTCCATGCAATTTGTTGAATATGAATTTTACCAGTCCAAGAAAATTTTTATCTTAAATCAAAACCACTTTGACGTAATTAGGTTTCAAAATATCGAACCAATTAGGCGATAAACTAATAGATCAGATAACCTTAATATTTAATTATGAAAAATATGTATGAGAATTTGCTAAAGTGAAATGGATAAAAGGTAATTTGATATGACGAGAAAATTTATCATCATGTTTTATTTAATTGTTAGAAAATTCACTTGTTTATCGCAAGTTTATTTTTCTTGTCCTGATTAAAAAAAAATTGTTAAAGATCTTGGAATGAAAACAATTTTTTTCGTCTTTATTATTTTTAAAGTAAAATCATTATATACTATTTCATATTTTCAATTTATTTTGATCGTTGTTTAAAATCAATTTTTCAATTTTCACCCACTTACATTTTTAATCACGAAACCACCAAAAGTTAGCAATGCCATCTTTGATCCTCAAACTAAACTGCAACTTTTAATAAGATAATATAATATTTTAATAATACATATACCTTTCATATTGCATAATATATTAATCCATATCAATTTATTGTGTTCGCAATGCTATTAACTCAATCCCATCCCGTGTCAAGTTAAAATGTACAACATGTTACTTGAAGTTTTCGATTAGATTAAGCAAATCAAACTGTAAAGTCACATAGATCTCTGTATGTGACGCTGTACATGCCCTTTGGGGACAAAGCCATATATTTATTAAGGGACTTGGAAATAAAGTTAAACTCGTCAAAACAACAATTTAAGTACAAAGAGGCACTAAGCTATTTAAGTCTATATCAATTCTGTGCAATGATTTATTATGTTGCGATATTTTTAATGGGCTCTTTCACAAAACGGAACTCAAAGAAATTGAATTTTGAAAAGTTATTTACAAAATACGTCTATTTATGAACAAAGACAAATTAGTTTGCATTTACAAATTCGATCAATAAAATATAAATTAACTAAAAAAAGAAAATTTTATAAATTGCCAAAAATTTATGTGTAAATCATTCTATTAAAATTTATCATGGAAATTTCGTCTATTTCATTTCAAATAATCACTGAATCACGATTTTCACGCCATCGGATGAGTAAAGTATCGAATGAATGATGCAACACTATACCGCTTTAGCGTCGAAACACTTTACGATCGAGTCGATAGTTTTGCCGCTGGAATTCATTATTAAAACGGGGCACCGTATTTGTGAAATTGATTTATTAATCTGCAGAGTAAATATATGTTCGGTAAAAAAGGTAGGAGGGCGCGTTACGTGCCCTGAATTCGTTCATTTGGCCAAAGGTTAAAGCGGCTAACGGTTGAGATTCCCTATGATCAGTGGTGGATTTGGAATGATGAGAACGTGGTTAATAAATTGTTCCTTTTTTATTACGTAGATATTTTTTTATTGTCAAATTCAGTCATCTTAGTGTTAACTGTATGATAAAGGTTTTTAGATAAACAGGGAAAGTCAGGGTTTTTCTCATGTAATAACATTATTGAAAGTCAAATTCTGTAAAATGAAATAAGAAAAATCGAGTAGATGATAGATGGATAAAATTTGGGAAATAAGAATTTGGGATTGAATAAGGATTGTATGATAAGATTTTTACGAAAAGCCTGATGATAATTATTCAAAACTATCCTTAGCCAAATAACCTTGTTTAAGTTTTTTAAACATATCCATTAGGAATTTCATTACCAATATATTTTCAATATTAACCGGTAAATAAAAAAAATTATGTTTCAAATATTTTTGAAAATTATTGTTATTTTTTTTTAGAAATAATCAAGATAATTGAAATGAAATAAAGAGTTCATTTATTAAAGAGTACCTACTACCTTATTTTATTTTTCATAAATACAACAATCACACTAATTTCTTCTCGACTTACTTCACTTATCCCAGATAATTACAAATCCAGAAAATAAACATCAACAAATCTCAACTATCGTCACATCCACACACATCCACCACTGTCCACATAACACCCAAATCTGTCGATATAACACCCCGCGCGTTACGCAACGACTCCAAAATTAGTCACTTTTATTATTAACACGGAGGCCGCGACTTCAATCATCATTAGCCGATTCTCGCATTAATTGAAGAGGACGAGCCTCGCGTTACACCATATAATTTTTCGCGGTCGCCTCGAACAATTTCGCCACCGACGTCACACCAGTCAGGATCCAGGAGATTCTGGGTCAGCCGAAGTCGAAGGACCATGACCCGGTTGTACCCGGTCCGTGTGAAACATTGAACAGGAACCTGGCTTTTAAAGGACACGCTTTACGTCACGGATCCGCCGTATGTTAGCCGGGGTATACTCTGTTCAGATATTGTGGGCGATGCTTTCGGGAGCCGTTCGGTTAAGTGGATGGTTGTTGGAGATTGGTTGGATGGTGCGCTAAGTGGTCGGATTGGAGCTTGTGTGTTTAGTGTTCGTAGACTGCTGAAATGATTGACTTTAGTTAATGATTTGATTTGTTAGTTTTTCGAAGAGTGGTGTAAGTTCTAAATTTTTCCCTTATCATAAAAAAATATTTTTCATCATAATATTTGATGTAAAATAATAATTAATTTAACTAATGAAATACTGGATTTTTTTAATTGTAAAATGGTTGTTTGCAAACTGGAAACTTGTTGACACATTTCTATTTAAAATTCTGTAAAAGTAAGGAAAAATTTTCTTCTGCGCATATTGTTTCTTTTCAAATGTTAGCCTAAAAATATCAAAATGTCGTCCAATCTTTGAGTATCCACCTTATTTATCCACGTAGTAATTAATTAATTAGCCAGCCTGTGGGAAAGTGGTGTGATATTGCGTCAATAACTAAAAGGTCAGATGTTTTTAGGTGCGGCGATGATGATTTTCATCTCAAACATTAAGTTTCAACTATTCTAGATATTGCTTAAAATATTAAAATAAAGAAAAATTAAATTTAATACATTATACATAGCGAATAATAAATAATTCTTGGTAAAAAAAACAGAATATTTTGATTAGAGTACGAAAGCATACATGCATTAGGCGAGAAATGCACGCAAATAGAATTACGAGCCGACATATTTTCTACTTTTACGATCCACCAAATGGCAGATTATCGGGTGAACATTTTCGTGTTATATACGAAAAGGTTAATCCTCGACGTTGCGTTATGAGATGTTAAAAATGAGACTGCAAAGTCTCGTATACGTGGGCATCGCAGTAACCGACTTTATCCGGTTTTAGTAGCCGTCACTTTGAACAGAATCTACGAGATAATAAACTCGATCGAACCCAAAAGATAAAATATGCTCACCTCTTTCGAAAACACAAACTTCGTATATTTAAAAATGTATATTCACAGAAAACTATTCACATAAATCAAGAGCATCGACCAAATCGGGAAGCAACGCCAACGAAATCAATCCAAGATACGTCAAACTAAACGAGCGACTTAATTAAGACAATCATTCTCGATTTTATCGCACTGTCAACCAGTCGGGGGCAAAGCCCCCGGGGGCGCAGCCCCGGCGGAAGTATCGCGTGGATGAAACCAAACCGGGCGAAGCCACAGGTAGCTAAATGGTGCCGTTCAGTGGACTGTTGTTGGTGCTTCGATCTGATCTGATGGCGAATCGTGTCCGATTTGCATATCGAAACTTTGAGTATATTTTAATTGTTGGTGTGTTGTTTGACGTGGGTGGATTTTGTTGGGTCGTTCTCGATTTGTTTGCTTTAGACCGGTTTTATACAATGGTAAATTGTTTAAGTGATTTTATATTATATGAGGGTTTGAAATTTTAGTAATATTAATATTATGTTACAATATTATATATAAAGCGCTGATGTTAATTTTTTGAAATAATTATTGTTTGTGAAATCAAAACTTATTGAAGTTTTTTATATAATATTTTTGTTACAAATTTAAATCGGGATTTTTTCATTGATTAAAACTTTGATGAAAAAATTTGAAGTGTTTCATGAATATGTATAAAATTTATCGTTGAAACTTTTATTCGTTTAACTAAAAAAAAGTTGTCTCATTCATCAAAAGCATAACTTCATCGTAACAGAAAAAAATAACTTAATGAAATAACGATTTATCATACTAATCACGAAGATTCGTTATATTCGCGACCCTTGATATTTGAGCTTAATTATCAAATTACACCTAGAATTTTTTATCTTTAATAACAAAAATGATTTTAAAAACTTATATATTTCACAAAAAAAAAACTTCTAATCTTCGCCCCAACTATAATACCTACTTCGAAGACTTTTCCACCCCCATAAAGTTTTTAAAACATTCGATACGAGATATTGCTTTGGAACGAGTGGTACATACCATCGACAATTCCCATTTTCAGCCATCCCTTTTGCCAAAGGTCGAACACGACGCGGAAGTGTTAAATTTGAATACGACACACGGCTAAGAAGTTGTCGTAAAGTAGGGCAGGTCGAAGACGTGGGAAGATAATACGTGGTGTTTGTAAAGGATGCTGATAGAACTAGTCACTATGGACACAAAGTTCACAATGGTATGGGATAACGCTGTGTTGGGATATTCATGGACTGAAATAGACAGAATGTTATTGGAGGTTTGTTATAATATGAAGATTTAAACTGTCAAAATCTTTTTTTTTATTTGTATAAATATTATAATTTTCATGGATTTTTCAATTATATTTTAGTAACTTTTATCGCTAAAATGTTATATATAAAACTTTTTAAATATATTACCTTTTCCAATAACATAAAACTTAATAAAAATCTTAAATATTCACCAGGAGGCTAATTAAAAATCATCTAAATATATTCCTCACAAAGGCCTAATCCTAAGGCATGCACGTGTGCTTCTAAAAGCGTCTCGCAAGCTTCGAGACAATTTTGAATTTATAATTAGAAATTTCGTAAGGTATTCGTAGCCTGTAACAATGCAAAACGCTCATTTCACCTGACTTAATCGAAACGCGAGATCCCATAATAAATTCAATCAAAACCCACAATGTGCAGGATCACCGCAAACAAAGTGTCCGAGACCCGGAGACCTCTGCCATAATATGACCGAGGATAACTTAAACATAGATAGTCAACTGTGCGTATGTGAATTCAAGGGACAATATAATCGAAGAAGAGAAATGCGGCTTTGAATATGTATTTAGATATCATTGATTTGTCTCACCTTCAATAAGCCTTCGTCTAATAATAATACAGTGATGCAGTGTGAAGAAAAATGAGAATGATTAACCTTGTATGCAGAAGGTACGTATTATATAATACTTTTGTTGTGATAAAAATAATACTTAATATGTATTTGAAATTTGAAATTTAATATGTCATTGAAATTTGAAATTTAATATGTCATTGAAATTTATGAATATAACTTTTGATCTTTTAAGTCTATGACGCAGAGTATTAAAGTTTAAAATATAATATATTACGCACATTCGCAATCCATGAAATCTCTACTATTGTTCAAAATCAATTCCAGACAAATCCACATTAATAAATTCTAAAGTTACTTTCACTTGAATATTATATTAATTTATTGAATAAAATATATTTTTCCAATTTTATTTTAAAAAGTCATTATTTTTCAGATTTCATCTAAACAATGAGTTTTGTTAGATATTATAATTTTAAAACTAACATCAAATACGAAAGCTCTAGTCACTGAAGTTTTAATAAGGACCGAATAAGCAAACTCCCTACGACCTTACACTAAATTGAATATTATAAATAGTGGTCCCGAATATATCTAACACAAATGAAAATTGTATGTTGGACACCGCTGCTGCGGGCGTAGACACCGCCAATTTCGCACCTTTGTGTCCCGAAACAATGAAAATCTGCGGGTTCATAGGGTAGGTGTGGGTCTTGATTGTGTCGAAACAGGACGACCTCGGCCCTTTGGTGATAAAGGGACAAAGGAGGCCGTTGCTCGCTTTGATTGACGTAATCGTATTGTGTTCGAAGGTGTGTGCTTGGCAAATTCTTGTGGTGTAAGAAGTACGTGGATTACTTCAGCTGGTTTAAGCGAATGATTTCTGTATTTAATTCATAAATATATATTGAAATTTTATCTCATGATAGACGTTATGTAGACTTTTTATAAAAAAGGTGGCGGGTTTTCTGATTCATAATATTTTCGCGTTTTAATGTATACAATCGTACATAACAATGTTCATAGTATTCGGTCCAATTTCGAGTTGGATTATACTAAAAATAGCTGACCTCATGACTTCAATTTCATCTCTAACTCGAGCACTACAAACCCGAAGAATAAACACGAACGGGAAACCATTTTAAAACATCAAATGAAAAAGAAAGTTTTCGCTCGCAGAATCATTGCGAACAAACGACGACACAGATTCGCTTTTTCCATTAGGCCCGAACCGAAACTTTCTCCATCGCCGACCACAATTCATGATGCCATCTATGAATTTCTGATCTAACTGCCATTGCAAAACGCGCAGAAACAAATCGACCAATCCATTCACGGTCCGGATCGATTCACCGTTAATACGAAGGCATCAGACATAACGAGCGTGTCCTTTGTTTAAATCGACCCATGTGCCAGCATGTGCGCCCCATACGACATGTAAGGGCCCGCGCTTGAATGGAGGCTATGTGCGCAATATATTTTCATTGAAGCGGTCGGGTTCCATTGAAGGGTTCTGCCCTCAAACCCTTGCCGACAATGGTTCCGTGAATGAAAGCGGATAGGCGCGTGAAAGGCTTACCTAATGAAGTCCACCCCTCGCAGTCTCATCCTCGGAGGCTTTCGGCCACGGCCACCCCCGAAGGGTGAGTTTTGTTTGCCTTTTTCAAAAAAAAAAAATGTGCCTGAAGGTTGAGACAGCGTGAAATCGGTTTGAATGTTTTGGGGGTTGTTTTATGTCGAGATTTTGTGTTTTTTTTTTTTTTTTAATATTCATTGATTTAAATTCGTTGAATGGATAATTTCATATTTGAAAGAAGGGTTTATTGCTTTTAACGGAATTGATTATGTTTTGAATTGGGTTTCCGTCTATTACGTGACTTTAATGTGAAGGTGACTATGTTGAATTATTAATAGTATCGGATTTCGGGAGTGTGAGAAGGGTCGTTTCAATAAAAGACATTTGGGTACATTTTCTGGCTGAGGCATTTATTTTACATATATATCATATTTGATGTTGTTTCTTTATCAATTATAATTGTTATACATTTAATTATTTAATACATTTCAGTTGACTTAATTTCAGATTATTACATTAATACTTTTTTAAACTTTCCCAAACATAGCAACATCTCGAAATCTCTCCAGAATATTCCCATTAAATATATATGTGTATGTATTTTATTACGAATTACGATAAATTACATGAAGAGCGTGCGCCGTTCTTATGTAATTTATCGTAAACTTAATTATATATTTTAAAAAATCATATTATCATCTAACGCCCATATTTGGATTTCAACATCAAATTTTAAAAATTACAACAATCACAAATATAATATCTGTTATTACATATATAATTTTTTGTTTACAATATATAAGAAAAATATAACAGATTATATTTTATACATAAAATGGAACTTAACATGAAAAAGATCAACTTCATCGGTGAACTGTAACAGTGTATGTACATGACTAAATTGAACGTGAAAATATTCAGAAATCATCATGAAAAAAAGGAAGAAAAAAAATTTTCAATTATATTATACTATATACTTTGAAAACAAAAATACTTGATTCACTACTTGATATACATACATAAATATTTTTACACTTTTTAAAAGTATGAATATATCACGCAATTATATACATTATGTCGAAACAAGATATAGCACTTGATGAGATTGACAAAGCAAAGAATACACATTTTGTTATACAAATCCAATGAAGATGTAGAAACAAACATTTCCCTCAATAAAAAGACTGTTTAATGCTAGGACTTATTTAATAAAGACTCACATGTTTCAAGTATACAACCAGATTGTACTAGGTTGACCAAAAAATACTATGCAAAATTGACAGATTGTAACAAAAATCATCACAATACCTCCATTCGCTATGTTTAGAGACAAGACGAACGGCGGCGAAAATTCGAATAAAAAATATTTTAGCACCCTTACGACCTGATTTTTTCACTTTTTTGACAAAGACAGGCCACAATAACGATGCGTTGTTGAACAGTGATCGAAAAGAAGGTCTTTTCAAATTTGTAAAATTGAGTACAAACATTATACAGTGATTACAAAATATCGTATAGAACCTTCCATAAGGCGAAACATTCTCCCGAATATATATCTTTTTTTAATATAATCTTTTTTAATCATAAATTTACTGCCTAAATATAACACGAAGGCTGAAAATCACATTCGGAAATGTATTTTTTTTTTATAAACTTTGTAATCTATGTGAAAGCCGCAATATTAACTTGAAAAATTATGTGCTTTGCATTTTTTCATGTAAGATACTGTGCAAATGAATATTTCATTCGAAATACAGAAATTTGAGCACACATTTAGCGAAATAGTTAATGTATAAAGTTTACTTGAATGTTCAAATATAGAAAGTGATTTGCGTTTTAGCGAAATAAGAATTGAATTGTTTATATAAATATATATCCGTGAGCAAAATATCCAATCGAAATACAACAATAATTTCTTTGAAAAGAAATACAGTGAATTTTTAATATAACTGCCAAAAATTTTATAATAATTATAATGCATACATTTGAACTAGCATTTACATATAAAGTATTACTAATATATATTTATATATATAAATACTTATATGTGCAAAGTGCATTGTGCCACCGGGCTATCGTCTATTTATCATTTACATATACAAAAGTTCAACATGCAGATCACATGATATATGATAAATGTTTGTTTTGTTTGGAATATGATCATAGTTTTCCATTGCCTCATATACCTTATCGCCAGACTACATCCACAAACGAAAACGTTAACCGAAATACTGCGCTTTTCACTAAAAATTATCGGATATTTTAAGGCAGAAGATCTGCAGTTGGATGCTAACGTACAATATTGCAACATAGCGTTTCAGCGAATGCGTCCATAAAAAGTTTCCAACATTTAAACATATTTTCATTGCACAACATATGAACATTGTGGACCCTGTGTGATGTAAGTCACTTTTGAAATCATCGAAAGGAAACAATCAATAAACAAATAAATACGTAAAAAACATTACATCTCAAATACGTTAACAACGAAAACGAGCGGAATTCACGCGGCGGATCAATAGCGATCTTCGTGCGTGAAAAGCCCCGTCTTCATACACACACGTTTGCTTATTAATTTATAATTTAATTATTAGAAAATTCTCATAATCGATACATTGCTTTTTTGTATAGATATTTAGAAGAAATTTGGCGCCATACACGCTCGGTATCATCTATATTTTTATTGCCATAATTTCTCGTTTTTTCATTCGTCATCGTGATCTTTGTCCTTTTTGATTTTCCAAAAATATATAACGCTTAATTGTCAATTTTCAATTCATCAGAGGTTGAAAGGTTTACAGAGCGATCGCCCGGCTTTTAGGTACAGTGACATACAATAACGTTAAGTATATTTTAAAAAAGAGAATACTTAATTTTAAATACAAAAAGTGAATCACGTACACTCGCTAGCTGTTTAATTAGTCGGTCGATGCACGTATTAGCTTTTTTATGCACATGCGAGTGTATGTAGATGCAACTTTATGGCAGGATTTGATTGCAGTGCATTCATTATTATTTTTTTAATTTTAGTTTTGAAAAATGCTTTCGCTCCACTTTCGACAGTTTCCATTTTTGTTGACGCACCGATTTTTTCCTTCGTCCGTTTGTTACTAAGAGTTCGTCTACGTTTATCGTTAAGCAAATGCATTTTTCAAAAGTAACATTCTTAAAAAATATTTTATGTTAATTAGGTTAGTATCACAATTAATTGCAGTGCATATAAACAGGCAATTTAGTGCTCTTTTAAATTAATGTATAATAACTCATGTTCTTATTTACAGGTACTTGCGGACAATACCAACATACACATATACGTGACATATATGTGTATTCAAATTAAGACATCAAGCATACAATTTATAAAACTACAATGGGTGCATCTAATGCAAATATAATATATATATTTAATAAATACGTATAATAATAATAATAATAGATTGGTGTCGGTGCAATTCAGTGCAAACACATTAATTAGAATTATTTAATTATAAGAGCTTTACAGGTAAAAAAACTAAAACACACACTTAATTCAAAGACTCATCGTCAATTTGGTATTCATAAAATTGAAAATAATACAAAATGCAATAAAATACCTCCCATATATAAATAAATCATCCGATTCTTAAAAATAAATCAAAATTGAATTATTATTATTAAGCATGCTTCGATATCGTGTTGATTTTGTTCGCTAACGATACTTTCGCATCTAATAATAACAAGTCATAAATCACAAAATTGGAATGTATCAAAAAACGTAATACAAAAAATGGCGCGAATTTATGCAGACGGGGCCCGAAATAAACGCAGCTAAGTTTATTTTTGTAAAAATAAAAAAAGACCAAAAATACGACCCTTCGAGATTTGACACGCGTCATTTGTCAGTAGGGAGAGTCGAGCCTTAATTGACGTTCTCGCTATTCGTATGACACGGGTGTGAAACATCCTGGGAAAAAGTTCGCGAAATCCCGGAATTGACAAATGACTGACGATTCTGAGGAATTTTTCGGGAAGTAAAAAGAAATTCGGAGTTTTCCGTAAACGCATACAAGTTTCATAGAATTATTGGTGAGTGTAAAGTTATCGAAGTTAAAATTGTATTATTCATATATGAAAACGATGTAAAATTTTAATCGAATTTATCATGAGTTTCATGGACGATCGAAACGCAAAAGTGACATTATCTTAAAATAATGCGACTTTTCAGATCTCATTAACATTTTAAACATGTGGAAACATTAAATTTAGATTACCGCAAAACATTCAGTTTCAGTACAAAGATGCCAATCGGGAGCGATACGGACAAAGTTTTCCATCAAAACGACATACCACAATTTGAAAAAAAAATGCAGCCATACAAAATTTAATAAAAACTTACCGCAGTGGCCTTCACAGGCTTCACGTGTTCGCCCATTTCATTATGAAGTATGAATATTCACGATGTAACGTGTCCCGTGCGAATGCAACGCAAGAGCGCACTGAACCGCAGAATTAATAGCCATTATGGAACTTGCGTACTCAACACCACTAATTAATTTATGTAACATATTCGTTAAATAAATCGGTGTGCTCTGGACAATTTTTGACTGACCTATGCCATGTCGATGATCCGAAAATCCGATCTGGACGCTGTCCATTGAACATTGCGAGATTCTCTGAAGTCTTAACCGTCGTGATTTTACTATTGATTTTTTTATGAATTTTTATGATGAAAATCGCTGCGAAGGGCTTGCGGTGGCTCAGGATGACGTCACATTGAATTATGTATTTTTTCGGCATCATCACCCGCGGCCCTTCGAAGGGATTTTACACTCGAGTTTCCTAAACGTGTTGTGCTTCTTGTCAACTTTGATCTCCAGAGATTGTCGCAAAATCCAGCCTCCAGGAAGCGCCGAGATCATGCGATCGTCAACCCCAATTTTTCAAAATAATTTTGATTCTTCTTTCATTTCCTTTCAGTGTCGTTTTCGTAATATCGCATTTTCAGCTGCGTCATTTTCGCGGTTAAAATGTCTCTCTTTCTCTCTTTCTAATCATTGATAAATATTCGTATGAAAATATCTACTTTTTTTTAATTGAATACACGTAATTAGACACAAAATATTTGAAATATATACGAAATACAATAATATATGTAATCTCTCTAGTTTTTTTTTCAATAATCATAATAATGTAATAATAAATAGACATCTATTTTTTTTCATTTATACTTTACTGTTAAATAAGAATGTGTGTTTATAACATTTAACTAATTTTTACGTTGCTGTCATATTTCGATAGAGTTTTGGGTCACTTAACATTTAATATAATTTTTTTTATAATTTTTCTTTCAATAAAACGTGCGAGAAAAAATACAATTTGTGACTATCGATAATAAATAGAATACAATGTAATACATTAAACTAATGTGATTTTTTTTTACTTTTTATCATAATTTTTTTATCGAACAACATGCAATATTTGTTTCCAATTAGTGTAATATATTAATATATCATATTTTTGATATTTGAACTTAACCTATCTTATACCTAATTACTACAGAGTAAACATGAAAGAGAAACATCTTATGGTAGCCACGATAATGACGAGACTTTCCGAGTATCAATTTACTCCACTCTTAGTCAACAATTAGTCTAATTGATCAAAACACACGCGAAAACTTGGCGATAATTGAATTTTTATATATATATATTTAATACTCGTGAAAAAAAGGAATTTCACCAATTACTTTTATTAACCTTGCGTGATCCGTATCGCTTTCTAAATTTGTACGTCTATCCACGTGCCATTTTTTTAATTAGATAATACCATCGTAATAGTTTCCGCCTGTTCTCAGAAAAAATTACGTCATTTTCATAAAATCAACAACTAAACTGTATCATCGCAACGTTGACAAATTTAACGATTTAATAGATACATCAGTTACATGTAACGTTAAAGAACAAAATTACGAAAAATTATCAAAATGTAAAAATTTCCTTATCACGAATTTCTTTTATGACGCTAAATTAATCTCAAAGGGTTTTCCATTGGCTTCAAATATTTTAAAAATAAAATCTTGAATATTTTGTACGTTTACATGTTTTATAAAATAAACATTATTTGATCTAAATATTTTTATCGTTCAGACGATATTACCCATCCTGACGTAAATTTAAGTTTATGAATTTATAATATATACAGACACAAGCGCATTTTATGAGTAATATCGTGCATGGGAATAATTATGGGAAGTATTAGTTTAAAAAATATCAAAAATAAAATAAAACCATGCAAAATTTGTACGAAAATGTAATCACATTTCAAATGAATCTCATAAAATTATCGTTTTAAAAGTGATGGATTTCATAAAGATCATAACGAAAATCTACTTAAAATTTCTTAAGTACATAATCATGATTTGTTTTATAAAAATTAATTATTATAAGTAGGAAAGAATCATTTTTCAAAATTAAACAAACTTTGTATAATATATAAATATAGACACAAGTAAAAAAGATAGATGTTCTTTTCATTTAATCAAGTCTTAACTTTAATATTATATTTACACTTTTTTATAAATTCAAATATATCATAAAAAGACAGTGTAGTATTTCACAAGTGGAACTTTGGAAGAGAAAATTAAATTCAAAACGGCTAACTTCAACTAAAATCGTAATAGAAAAAATCATGAAAAAATCTAATACTACGGATCCCGATTTACACGAATCAATAATCAATATGGACTAAGTAGAATTTATTTTAACACATATTAAAGTACAAGACAATAAATATTAACTCGATTATAGCTGCCAAGTTTCTGAGTAATATTGTATCACTAATCTCCATCGTCTACACATTTAATCCTCAATTCAATTAAAATTTAAATTTACTTCCATTTCGGCTTTTTTCGTCACAATTGTTTAACATTAAAACTATACAAAATATTTTATTTTCATCTGCTTGTTTTAGAAAAGGCTATCGAAAAGTGTTTTTATAATTAATCATGAGTCATTTACTTGTTTATACTCATCACATTAACTGAACAAATTTTTATTACAAATTTCGCGCGGTTAGAAAATCTATCAATCTTATCCATGATCAAAGTTACCAGCCTACGTGTTATCGTTACTTATAACCATTACATAAATCTTGTCTAGGTTTTTTCATATTCAACTACTTTCTCCTCTCCCATTAAGCGATATGTATTTGAAAAATATATGTATGAGTATTAGGCCGAAAAATCGATGAAAGAAATCAAACTAAACTTAATTACAATGCTAACTAAAGTTAAAGAAAATCTCCAAACGAAACCTGCTAACAATCATTAAACAATAAAATGTATATGTTCAGTCATATACACTAAACGGCTAGTTAAATAATTAAAATCTTTCAGTCTTTCTGCATCCTTTTTTATTTGATCTATGGAAAGTTTCAATATTATTTATTATTTACCACTATAATGGGAATCTATCTACTTGTGGTATTTTTAATTACATTTAAACTGCACCTTTGATGTTGATTTATCAACAGATGAGTCATTTTTGTTACACATAATACAGTATAATCATAATACCTATCTAATATACCATAAATGTAAAAAAGTTGAACTATTCAAAAACCATTAAAATAAAAAAAATCAATAATTACAACAATGTACACACAAAGATTTTTTTTGTTAAAGAGCGATGCCAAAATCCACGTAATAATTACGAACATTTCAAACGCTTGCAGATGTCACAAAAAACACATTTGAATGCATCTCTTCTTATGATTTTTTTCATATTAAAAAGCATAAGTATTATAAAAATATATAGATCTGACTTGAACGCCTATAAGTTACAGTGTACAAAAATGAATACCTCAAATGCGCATAGAAAAAGTTATCTAGAGATTCACTCAGTAGTATATTTCATCATAATAATATTTTCAATCGTGATGGAGGGTGAGCTTCATAACAACAACCAATAAAACAAAAATGAAACCATCATACACACGACAATAACTTGTCATAAACACAAAACAAATAATACTGGTATTGGGAATGTTCAGTAAATCAGATACCACAGAACTGAGCACCCGATTAAGGTGGCTGAGTTTCGAGTTTTTTCTTCTTCTTAGTATTTTTTTTCCGAATACTTCAAAAATTTCCTCGATCTTCCGACGTAACAGTCGAACTACGGTTGGCATCTTTCGATGACTACAGTTTGAGTGGGTGGGTGGGTGGTGTGGGCGGACGGGGTTGTTTTCCTGGCATTGGCCGGGCGCATAGGAAAGTTTTCACCGGTTCAACGAAAAACAAGAACGGAACGGTCGTTTTTCACGTGAAACAATGTTCGAAATGTGTGTGTATGTGTCGTGAACGTAGCGTCTCCTACTGTGTGTGTATCAGTGTTTGAAATCGTTTTGTTGTGTTCGTGTGCTTTGGTCTGGTTTGTCTGTTACTTGCTGGTCGGTTTGTCGTTGGAGCAAAGTTAACGACCCCTCGCCCACCTCAGCAGGGCGTCGGCCAACACGTCCAGGTGAGCTTTCGTCTGAAAACATATAAGAGAATTAAAATTCGCGTAAAACGAATTCAAAAATGGATGAAAAACGTATGAAAAAAATGCGAACGCTTTACGACGCGGTTCGGAGACTCGCTCCGAGCAACGGACGTGAGTCATAAAACGGTAACAAATTGAAGGATGGTGTGATATGTGATTTTTTACATAATATTTTTATGGTCGTGTTTGCTGAAAATTTCCTAAAATATATCTATATCGAAAATGTTTAATCTTAATTAAAACATGACAAGGGAAGTAGAGTTAATCAATCACTTTTTGGAAGCTCGAGTAAAGGTCAATTTATTTATTTTATATTGACAAAATTATGTGAAAGATTATTTTGGTTATAATAGAAAATTATATTTTTAATCAATTTAACTAAAATGTAAAACTCAATTAAACAACATCGCTCATTTACAAAAACTATTAGAATTAAGAAATAATTCAAAATCCTTTTTATAGTTCGAACAAATTTAAATATTTTTGTATAATATCAGTATCTGGAATAGACGAAAATTGAAGACGATACCACTTTTATCGTGGTGGGGAATCTCATAATGACGTCACTCTCCGTTTCGAGAAAATCGAGCGCGAACCGCTCCGAATAATCACCGATAATTACGCGGCGAGATTTTCCCAAGATTTTCCCGACAGCGAGATTATTATTATCAGAAATAAATAGAGGAGTTGCAAGTTGGGCCAACTTTTTCCCACCTCGAGCGGGAAAGTTCTGGAAAAGATTAGATCGGCCTGGTCACATTTCACGTTCTAATTACAACGTGACACAACCTGAATATTTCCTATCTATTTGACCCTATTTCGCATCGGAAGTCCGTGGATAATTAATAAAGACGTCACGAAAAATCTGCAAAGATATTTCGCAATCTTCAATCGTTCTGAATAATTTTTTCAGCTCCGATTCCTTCTTATTAACACGTTTCTATTTATATAACGATTTAAATTTAGATCAAAGCAATGTGTCAATTCTCGACAAATCTCAAGGCTCTTTTATTCAAAAAATATAATTTCTTAAACGAATTCGACTCATATTATTTCAATATTTTTCTTTATACGTATAAATAAAAATCGAGATCTTAAGAGATCTATCTTTTCCGAACATTTGAGAGCCCCACTCCCAATTTGATATACATATGTGACATATCCGGCCGTAAAAACGAGCACGTGCATATCCGAATCAGATATCGTGCATCGTAAATATTTGATGTGTTCGCGCAAACAGAATTATCGAGCCGTAAACCGAACAATAAAATTATAATATGCGAAAATCCCGACTCCGTACGTACGCAAACATGACACCATTGCGTGAATATTTCTTTCGAGTGCTCCAAAGTGACGTCACTGGCGTGGTACACTTTGTCCTTTACGTAATCCTCAAGTATAAGAGAAAATCTATCCGACGAAGCCTGGGCTGAGCTAAGCCCGGAATATTGGCCCCGCGATTTTTTCTTCCTTCTTCTCTTTATCCGTTTGACAAAGTAAATTCTTCGCTCCGAGTTGCGAATTTTTTTTAGCACCGCCTATGAGCCTTGATTATTTTCGAAAATTGAATTTGGACTGTGAAGGTGCGTGCGATTTTCCGTACATTTGTTTGTTGGAAATAATTGTTTATTGACGTCGGCGAGGTTGCTATTTTGATAATGCTCAAAACCGTTTGCGTGATACTATAAAATTTTCAACGAATCATAAATTTCGTTACAATGTATGATTTATGAACTCATTTGCGGTGGCACAAAGTAACATTAGGACTCTTCAGCTTTCTAACATTATATGTTGATAAAGAATGAATGGAAGTTAGAATAATTTATTATTAGATTGATTCACATTCCCAATTCAATATCACACACATCCAAAATGAATTCCCAATGCATCTGCACGACGATAATTGCACTTCACCCCGTAACACCTTTGACAGTTCGCACAAGAGAGCGGAACTGCTGAATAATTCATCCCCATGCAAGCTAATTTAACCGCCCATTGTGACATCCAAACTACCACGAGACATAATGCAACATCATTACCGTTTTGTAGAACATACACGCCTGCCTGTCCTCGTCCTCTCCATTAGGACAATCTACGAATCCATCGCAGAGTACGTGGTCGTCGATACACCTGTACCTGCCCTGTCTGTCAGGAGTTGGACACGCAAATCTCTCCATGCCATCGGCGGCTGGTGGACATTCTGTGGACAAAAAATGGTAGTTTAGTCGGTTTGTGGATTTTTAGTCCTTTAATCTAGGATAATGCAAGGTGGGAAGTTCAATATGCATCCGCTAGTGGGCTTGGTTATGAATTAATGTGTCGTGTTACATCCTTATAGGAACAAATTCAGTGGGAGGGTTGCGAGTGGATTGTGCTTAAAAATAGATGTTTTAAAAATATATTGATATTTTCAATTTATTTAGGAAGTTGAGTAAGATAAGTAAAAGAATGGTGAATATTTCTATCAATATTATTTGTATATGAAGAAAGAGAAGTTTATGGATAAATATGATTTATTTTTTTACTTCCTAAATGTTATATAATATTTTCGTGAATAAATAAAAATTACTAAGTAATATTTCTTAAAAGGATTATAATATTCTTTCATTTTATTTGATACAAATAAAATATTTCGTTTCGAAAAAAATTCGATGATAATACATTTTCTAATTTAAGTTATTTACAAAGTACCGTTGAAAATAAGATATCGTTCTCGTATCCAATATTTATTTAATAAAAACGTTAACAGATAGACTATTTGGAGGATTTCGAAGACTTTCATACGTATCATAGACGCATAAAAAGTGTGCCCATATTTTTTTTTATTCAAGTTTTTTATCAAAATATGTAAATTTTCGGGAGTCCTTTCGCATTTTTGCAAGCATTTATTACCATAGTCAGCGGATTTGGAAACGAGCCGGCTTTCGAAGCCCGAAACCTCCTTAGTAAGGATTTTCCCGAACAAATGATAAAAAAATGTTCACGGCCGCCGACCGCTTCCAAAGTCGCATCTAATCGAAACGCTATATTTAGAAAATTCGTTTTTGATATTTCGTCACGGCGAAAAAAATTATCCGCAAACGAACGTAAACAAGAACATTTGTCAAGTGGCCGCCGCGCACGCAATAGCTCTCGGAAAATTCGCAAATTTTAATAAATTAAAGCGTTAAGTAATTTCAAAAGCGAAACTCGAAAACGGGTTTTGAAACGACAAAGTGAAATTTACAAACTTTTTGTCTCTTCCGTGCTTCGTTTTCCAGGAAAAAATAAAATTGTCAAGATTCAATAATCAACGAAAGGTCACACAATGCGTTGTTGCGAAATAATTAGGTTATTAAAAAGAAAACTTCAATTGCGTCATTTTAATTATTATAAATTTTATCATATCGTAATTATTATATTTATAATGAACTAAAAGTAAAATAAACAAATAAAATTTAAATTTTCATTATAAAAAAATCTAATGACATAGTTTGTTAGAACATTTTTATTCAATTTCCACGTGACAAAGTCAACAAAATTTTTTCAAACAAAAAATTTCGATGTTTAGAAAAACTGATTCAATAGAAATTTTACCAAAAAATTTTACAAAACAAATTTTACAAAAAATTTTATTTCAAAATGAAAAGTTTTCATTCAAAAAAAAACGACTTATTCGTCCATTTTTTATCGCAGTCTTAATTGGAGCAAACAAAATAACCGTCGTTAGACAACTTCTTGCGTTATGAAAACCGAGTTTGTTTTATTAGTTCCCTGTTCGAGTTTGACGTCTTAAAGCCAGTTCGAAGTTTACAACGCGAATGTATCCAAGTTTCTCAATAATAAAGCTCAAAGTGCAACCACTAATAGGGATTTCGCAATCTTGCAATGAAAATAAATCCGGTATTGAAAATCTAGGGAGTGACGTAAGTTAAATATGCTTCATCAAATCTGTTGAAGTATTAAATTTCATGTTCGTGATGATAGTTTATACAAATAAACGAAATGAAACGAACAATCATTTCGTTTTTGTGTGTTTTATATTATGTCCTTGACACGTCTGTGTGATGACAACAGGTGAAGATGACCTAATGTTATCAACAGGTCATGTCAAATATGGTGGAAATAAAGAGCCCTGAATTCACCTGTGTTTTTTTTCAGGTCAAGTCAATTTTCATTCTTTAGATACGCCAGAAAAAAAAAATGTTATTGAATTAAATTATACATATTCAAGTTATAAAAGATCATAATATGATAATTAATTGTCATTTCCAAAAAAATATATCCGAATATTTTTCTAACACAAATGCTGAAACATGCGAAAATCACTAAAATAAAATTTTGACTACAAAAAAGACACACGATCGATCACTCCAGCTATTCGCAAATTCAATATTCTAGAATCAAACACAAAACTCAGAAAATACATCACAAGGTTACATCATTATGCGTACACATCAGAGCAGCGACGGCAAATATGTGGCACGCGCGCCAAACTCAAACAACTACCAGTATTACAAAACATATTCATATAAATTTCGATCTACATTATCATACAAAATAAATTATTATATTACGATGACTACAACATAATAAATTTCCGAAAATACTTTCAATACGTTTTAAAAATTATTCGTTTCCAAATTCTAAAATTCTCAAATCATTCATCCCCATTTTCTATTATAATTGCATTTCATAATCCGATTAAATCTCAAGCCGACCCAGCCTTAACACCTCACACATTGACACCACACCCCGACAACAGATTTTTCCAACGGGAACACAGCCATCATATAAAAAATAGTTTTCGTGCACGTGGACCGAGAGTTGTGTGTGTGTGGTGTGGTCCGGGCCGTTCTGCTACGCTATTTTTAGCCGTCAGCCCGGCCTACGTCACCGGCTGCTACGACTCTCCCTCTGCTACGACGCGACTCAACTCGGCCGACAACACGTTTTCGCACCTAGACACCACAACGCAATGGTTCTCAAACTGTGAAATTTTATTAGGGACTGTGTTGGATGTTTCTGTTTGCTTTTGAGAAATTTTTGTTTACAAATGCATTGTGTAATCAATGCGTTTAAAGCGGAAAGTTGTGTTTTGTTATTTAATTTTGGTTGTGTATTTTTTATAATTAATATTATTACTATTGATTTTTTTATAATATTTTAGCATAGATAGTGCCAGATTTATTTGTTTATTCATTTATTCGCGTCCAAAGTAATACAAATACAATAAAGTTCACCACACCAAGGCAGTTGAATTGAAAAATTTTGATATTGTAATTTTATTTATTTTTTTGCTATAATTTCTATTTTATACATTTTTTTTCATCATTACAATCAATATAATATTATAATAAAAAAATTGGTTCGGTCTATCAATTCCCATTGATTTTATAAGTATAATATTATATATAAAGTCACTAGTATAAAAATTTATCAGTAGATAAATTTGACTAGAAATAATTTCAGTATTAAAATATTCAAGACTTATCCTTTTTTTAC
Source organism: Hydropsyche betteni (assembly GCA_028571205.2). Classification (NCBI taxonomy): domain Eukaryota; kingdom Metazoa; phylum Arthropoda; class Insecta; order Trichoptera; family Hydropsychidae; genus Hydropsyche; species Hydropsyche betteni. The sequence goes on from JAOXNN020000086.1 coordinate 2,402,768, forward strand.
TACAAAATATAAAGAAAATTATCTTATATATGATATAATAATAATAAATGGCACATACTAAGTGTAGTATGCGAAAATTATTTCCTTTCATAAAAAATAATTATTTCGATATGAAAAAAATTGACACTACTGAAATGTATTGTATTACAAGGTGTTTGTGTATGTTTTACAATAAAAAAAAATGTTTTGGAAATCGCTGTAAACGAAGCACGCGAGTGCGTTATGTAGTATGCGGACGAAACGTGATGTGATAAAATTTTTATACCTGCTTAGTATTATATATTTGTACGTATTTTTTAGCGTAAATATATTCAACGTGAAATGCGAACCCAAGCGCGATGTTTTATTTGAGCTACGTGTGTATGTGGCAAGTTCATTTCTTATGTATATTTCCAATTGTTTAAATATATGTATGAACCTGTGGAAAATTTTCTACAACAGAACGGATCTTTTTTAACACTATTTCTACCAACGCGGTTAATTTGACCATTTCGGAAATTCCAATCTCAAATACCATTTTTAATTTAAGTTTTTTTTTTCAAAACTGACTTCACATATTTTCCTAAAATGTATGTGTAATCATTTCTGCGTTTTTTTTACCATCCCTCCTGGTAGGAATAGGTATACTACTAAGTTCGGTAGAAACGGAAATATCAAATGCAAACAATCAATTCAATGCTTTGACCAAACATTCTTCATCTTAAAATACTCAATAAATATAATATAAAAAATGATCTTATCGAATTGCATAGTTATAGAAATATGAATACGTCACTGATCAACAATCAAACATTCACGATGATTCAAAAATACCACAGAATTAATGGAATATCGGATTAATCGGATACGCTAATCGTCGATTATCGCATTGTATTATTTACATGACGGGTAAAACAATAATAAGACCCACACGAACACATTTATACGCTTCTGCGGCCACAACGGGAAAGGTCCCCAACGTGTTAACGTGTCTTATTTTAGACTCGACCTTATTTTTGGGGCCAAATGTATGCGAGTGTTTCCACTGTGGAAAATTCAAGCCACGAACGATCCTTTTTTTTGAGGGTATTGCGATTCTGGGGCGGAAAAAAATGACGATTATTTACAAAATAATGGGTTGTTGAGTTTCAACAGATGCGTGTTTTGAAAATCGTTCAAAATAAAAAATGTAATTTGATTTGAATCATCGTAATATAATTGATTTACTTATTATGTAAACAGATTAATGGAAATAGGATATAGAGATAATTATTATTATATATATATACAGATGTATAATATATAAATGCTGTTGTTTTGAAAATTTTGTTTGTGCTCAAATGATTTTTATGTCGTAAATCTTCAAATTGATGTTGATTTATAATTTGATATTTATAAAAGGTTATATGTTTATTTTGTGTGTGTACTTCAAAAGAGACCATGAAAATTTTCTTTGAGATTCAAGCAAACGGAATAATTTATCAATGAATTAACTTTATTCATAAACATTTCCTTTGAAGTATTTCATACATGGAGCAATCATTCTTTTTCTAATTGAATGAAAAAACTAGATTTTCCGATTCAATTATAAATAAGAAATATTTGATTTTTATTTTAATATAATAGTGAGCATATAAAAACTGTGAAAATTTACAGCTTTTTCTTTGGCAATTTACGACTGAAGCAAATACAATAATGCGTTGGAAAAACCGTATTTTATGCGCACAAACATCGTCCGAGTGTACGTAGAATAAAACATACATTTGACATATAAACAAGCTCTGTTGAAAGTTGAAAATAAAAGCTTGTTTTTCGTGGTCGTGAAATGAATACACGTAAAATCTACTCAATGAAAATGGGACCGACATTATTTTTCATTCACAACATTAAATAAAGCCGTCGTATCGCCCGAACGAAAAATCGGCATAAATCATGTTATTTATTCACCCTATTTAAACAAACATTCGAAACCGAAACCACACATATTTTCGGAAGCGTCACGTGAAACTTTAATCAGGACACGTTTCGTCAGTACTATTTAAAAACTAATTTATTACGTACGACGTGACAATGACCCACATATGTAAATACGTTTGAAACGGCAAAAAAGGTTTTACGTAATGTCGCCATCATAATAATTACACATGGCCACACCCGAGCGGATAGCGGGAAGCGCATACATCGAAATTCACCAGAATCGCTTAATTAAACACGACAATTTGAAAGGACTGCTAATTTGGCGTCAGGGACGAAAAGCAAGGCTAAAAATAAGCCGGCGAAAAATGGCAGATACGACCTCAGAAGGTTGCAGGTCGACGTCAATCCCTCGGGGGATTAGAGGACGATTGAGTGCGAGGAAAATACTTCGGCGTCACCTTATTGGCGGCGATTTTCCACGTTTCCATTTGGCCGGAAAAACTTTTGCACATCTCGAGATAACGATAAGGATATCGATCCCGGTTTTTGTGAATGGACCCGGAAAATGTGAACCCTTCTTTTCTGGGAAAGTTACGCGACGCGCATACATAGTCTTCAATGAGTACATGTCAAGCAATCGCCTAAATAAACACTTGAATGCCTATTTTCAGGAAACATGCTAAAAAGCTATAAATATTGTTCCGTATTTTTTTTTTTGTTTGATAGATGTGAGTTTTTGTTTTGCTTTTTTCATGCGGAAATATTTTCACAACTTCTTAAGAAATAAATAAAACATGATTTTTAAATTCAAAATTTAATATATGTAGTCAAAATATTTATTATTTTAATTTATTTATTTAGAGCTAAATTGACCTTGTATTTAATATTATAATATTCCCTCAGATTTCAGGAAATATAAATCACTTGAAAGCCTTTTCCTTACAAAAGCCTAAGAAATATTTCGTTTATTGTCGTTTTCCACTTGATATTTCTAAAAATAGAATGGTGTTTTAAATATAAATTTTTTAATGTGATTTTTACTTAACTCTTCAATGTGAATTTTCGTTTAAGAATTCGTATAAAATTCAATAGGATAATTCCTAACTTTTTTCTCTTGTGTTATTTTATTTTTTTACAGAAAATAACCTCAAATTAAACATAAAACAACTACCATCTTTATTTTTAATCCTCGCTTGCGATATCGCCGACCGAAGTTTATTTTTTTATCGCTTCCTCTAATAAGAAAACTTTTTGTATGTAAGCAAGTGATAAAGGTCTTACACTCGTGACTTATTTCTGAACACAATTCCTTCCGACGTAATTTTTCAACCGCAACTCGTATTATTATGGTGTGTCGTGCAATAACCCCATTAGTTCCGAGACTTGTTCGTCTGATATTAATTTTGGGTCGTATGAGACCGAAAATAAAAAGAGTGTCGCGTGGCAATCTGCGATCGGCCCTAAAAAAATCTGTATGTAAGAATGTTTGCGAAAATGACCGGCACGAACGGGTGCCCGAATTAAAATACTATATATAATGCATTATTATGATTTTGTAAACAGTTTGTATACGGAAAACGTGTTAAAGGCTCGCCCCGTAACGAAAGGACTGAAGGTTTTGCGGTCGTGTTCTTTGGCGGTTGTGAAATGTTGAATGGAGGCAGAATTTATTGTAATATGAGTTTATATTGTATGAATGAATATGGTGGGTAATCATTTGGATAATTAATGATTTGAAAATATAATGTGTTTATTGTCGTATTTAGATTTACTTACAAATCGAAAGTGTTCATATGAAAGTGCTCGATGTGGCATAAACATCTCTTTAGTGATTCCTAATAAGCCTATCCCTTTTATAACTCATCACTTGTAGAAGCTTTTCAGTTGAAAGATGAACATTTTGAACACTATAAGCTATTTCATATATAAATATCTAAATCATGAATAAATTTTATATTGATGTTTTCAAGATTGTATATTATGTATTCCAGTTCGGAGATTATGATGTAGCGAGAAACTATATTATTAACCAAGAGACGATTAGGTTTAAGTAGTTTCTCGGTAACCATCTTCTTGAAGAAATAATTAGATAATAGTATGTCTGTTTTATTAACAGAATATTTGATTTCGTTTGTTATTAGGCTTGTCCATAGAATGTTTGAAGTTCATTATACACGTATGTGCCAAATGAAAACATTGTTCTTAAAAAATAACCATGTGTAAATATTTTTTGTTAGGAAACCATCTCTGGGAAAGTTATAACAAATTTTACACATTTAAATTGTACCAAAATATTCACGGTAAAAATAATTTTAAGAACTTCAGTGAATTTTCACAATACGATGCAAAATGATACAATTCAAGAACGATTACGCACTACTAAAATTTTCAGACGGTAAAGTCTACTATGTTATTCAAGAAGTTATATAACTGTACTCTGTCTTGCCTTAGGATGAAACTTTGTTTTTGCAGTGTTGCATGCATTTCACTCTCGTAAAATATCGTTTTATGGCCGTAAAATTAATAGTATAACGAATTTGAACTTCAAAAATTATTCAAACTAATCTGCAGACAGATAATCTAAAAATATAACGATTCTTTTGATTCGAGTGGTAAATAATATCAAGAATATTATAGGGAATCAAATATAAATAAATGATGTACATTATATCGGGTAATCTTTCCGCTACTCAAATATTCACAAAGAAAACATTTCCTACAATTTTCCCCCTAAACAATTGATTGAAGATATACACGAAAATAACTCAAATCGTAAGATATTGTGCTGTATTTCGAAATAAATATTAACATCCAAAAATAATTTATTAAAAACAAAATTATAAATACTATCAAGTAATTCGAATACACGTTGAATGTCAATTTTATCAGATGAAACATTTTCAAATAAATTTAAATCAAATGTAATATTTCGTACAGAACTTCCATAAAAAGTCAACACGCAATTCTGCTTGTACACGCAATTCCGATTCAATTACGATCAGCTTTGTTTAATTATTTTTCAGGTTTTATTTTGAGAACGCAATATACATAATAATAAAATGCGTCTAGCACACTTCCTTCTTCTCGCATGCAAATCCACAAGATTCGTTTCCTCCTCGAGAAGCTTTGTTGGCAAAAGCCACGGAACATTTTCAAAGCGCACGCTAATTCGACCCTCTTGATTGCCACGAATACGTACATACATACACGGCATACTTCGTCAACTTATCCTCTGAGAGGTCCACCCACACGTTTTCTTATACGAGCCAATTACGCTTAATAAAAGTTTAATTATGTACGGGGCGTATTAGAGCCCGCGCCCAAGTACGGAGACCTACAAAGCAGCATATGAGAGGCAATAACCTTGCAAAATATTATATAATAATAGATATGCTACCTGCCTGGGAACATCTAACGTGTTTTAATATCACACGTTTTATAATATGATATAGTGATATGGCGGGAAAATTGTAGAATCAGAGGTAAGCGCTCGTTGCTTCCTTTGTATAATGTGTGTAATGTAATAATAATATTATTCTGAATGAAAATATATCGACGTGCTCGCACGGTATCTATAATAATATTTTACGTTTTTTTATGGCCAAATTTTATTTACCATTATGTAAATAAGCTTGTGGAAATGTACACGAAAGTATTATTTTCGCCGCCGAAAAAAGAACTTTAACAAACGAGAAAATAAAGACAAGAAAGATACGTCTGGTGAAAAGAAACTTTGCAAACGGAGAATAAATCATTTTCGAATAGGAAACAGGGAATAGTGAGAGGTTCGAGCGCGAAAAAAGTTTGAAAAATACGCGGACGCAGGTACGTCTCTTGGTATAGAAAAGTGATATTTTTGCGGTTCAAATTGTGAATACAGATATAAAATGTCTCTATGGCATATATACATATGTTTTATGTGTGTAAAAGTATTAAAACGTAATTTGAATTTATGCTCGGATGACGTTTATTGCTAAAATTTAATTTCCATGCGTTTTCATAGTGTGCTTGCAAAAGTTTTCACGGAGCAAACGTCTCGTGAAAATTTCTCGTTTCCCACGAAAAAGCTTCTATTATTTTCTAGATTATATTTTCCGAAGATGCAAATATTTTCATTTGCGGGGGCGAAAATGTGTGACTTTGCTATAAAATTTCATTAGTGTGAAAGCGTAGAAATGAACTCCAAATTTACAAGACATACGACCTGAAACGCTCCGTTATAAACAATTTCCATTCCAGTCAACAAAATTGATCGACCTCCCAAAAAAGCAGATCACAGCCAACAAAACGAACCTACAAAGATTTACGACATATCCCCTTGACGAAATCGCAGGCCTGGAAAAAATATTATATATGAACTCGTGCAAATTTTCAGCAAGTGCCTAGCAGACAAGCCCCTTTCGACACCGAGCTGAAAGCCATAAAGAGATGTACGAATAAGGAAACAAGGACGACCCATGGCGGCGAATGCGATAACATAAATTACGTTTTCTGTGTGAATGTGCGTCTGGTGCGGTCGCACAGTGAAACTGAACACAACAAAACCTTACAGAATAAGTCGACTGTTCAAATCTACACCGTTCAAACGACACGCAAGTTTGTCCGATTCTTGCTAAGGGGCGGTGCACTCTAAATATGTGGTTTTCAAACTTTGAAAAACATTTTATTAGATTTAAAAAAAAATTGATCTTATATGCAAAATAAAAAAAAAACGAGCTAAATTTATAAATGGTACTATGAAAATATCATATTCTATATAGACTATATGTTGAAGAAAAAAATTTAAACTAATACAGTTACTAAAATTTCCATTTGAAATAATCAAAGTTGGGGAACACCAGTATAAACTTTATACATTACGTGCGCACACAAAGTTTTACAAGATCGTTTTTCAATTTAATTTGCGGAATTCATTATTCGTAACAACAGGACAGCCGATTGCATATGCACAATGCATTTCTTAGCTATATCAGTTCCACAGTAGTTTTCACATTTCTAAACCGAATATTTTTACGTATGTTTCGTGCATAGTATGGAAAATAGTTCGATCCGAATAGGAGAAAAATCTGGAACGATTTTGGCTGAATAAAATAAAGATATCGGAGAATTGCGATTTCTTTTCAAACGAGATGCCATGTAAAGTGAGATCGTTTTTTGTTCGTTCGTTCGTTCTCTCGTATTATCGCTCTATGAAAATCTTTGAAGATAACGTGTATGCGTGGAAATAAAGTTTTTTTTTCCGGAGGATACGTTTACAATCGTAATAATGTCGAAAAAATGCGTATATAAATAAAGCTTCATACTGCAGTTGGGAAATTCTTGTGGTGTTCATAGGAAAATGTCGGTTCATATCCAATTTTTATACATTCAATTTAAGTTGCCCATGCAAAAAGAATACAAATAGTGTTTTAATTAAATTTATCGAAACGAACATTCCGGACATATTATATCTCGGTTGATTTTATAAAACCACAAATAGAAAATTCAACTCACGTTTTCGTTGTGATAAAAGCATATTTATATTTATTCTAGACCAAACTGAATTTAAACATTTACATTAATTCTCCCAAGTAACCTACGCACAAAAAATCCTAACATTGAAACAAAACATTTTCCTTGAAACACATAAACATAACATAAAATAATTCGAACAACGCAAATCTCTCATTTTTTATGAAAATTCTAATCAATCAAAATTAAATAAATATATAAATTTTCTTAGAAATAAAACAAAATTTCAACCATCCATTGTAGCGCCTTGATAATAATTTTATACTATGTTCAATAATCAAATCGATCTTTCGATGCAATCTACTTGAGAAAAAAATCATATACCAACACACCTCATCCAAACTCACACACCTCAATATGAATATATACTACATGAAAGCCGCAACATATAAATGGATAATGCGCGCGTAATTGTGGCAAAGCGGTCCCTCAGGCTCCCGACCCGGGAAAATCCCGAGGGAAATCAGCCCGATGCCCCTCACCTCACCGACATTGGGAAAATGCTTTATCTCGTGACCCACGACCTGAGACAACGACTTATATTCGCCTCGTAATGGTTCTTGGTGGACATACAACCCAAGTATTCAATGTGACATTTTAGTCAAGATTTAACTTAATGTTTGTGAAGAGTGTATGAATTGTGTTCATATGAAATAATAATCATTGAATTGAATTGAATCAATGATAACAGTTTTTATTTGATGAAAAATTTACGTTTAATGATCAAGTTCAAAAGGGTTCAAATTTGATTCATTCATGCTAAGTACAAAATGAATGAGGAATTTACGTTTCAATGAAAAGTACGGTCGATTCACTAATTTTATTCAATCAGATCAATGCATTCAATGTATTAATAGATGATGTAGTGTATCCTTTGTATATATAATCGCAAAAATAAATAACGTTTAGGAAAATTTGAAAAAAAACAAGCGAGGCCAAATTACACGACGGTAAGCGAAGACGCACGAACAAGTACAGACAAGCGTAACGAACGAGTCGAAATGACGAAAGAGCCAAACAAATAAATATGGGGAAAAAATAAAGAATCGTTGTCGGCGAGTAATTCAAGTTCAAAGGATCAATTCAATTATTTTGTTAGCTTTTAACAAGAGACAAAAGGACCCGAGTCCTATTTGCGAGCAAACAAAGCGCCGAAGAGATAATACGCCCGAGAAGAAATACGACATCCGCCACTTCCATCGCAATATTTGTCGGCGTTCGGTTGATTTCTACGAGTTTATTTTTTTCCTTTCTGCGCGAAAACGACCCGCAAGTCTACAGGGGTGTAGGGGCGAGGCTCCTGCGGAGAAAGTTCAAGGATGAGAAATCCTCCAGCGCGTGTAAACGAAGCTTTCAGATTCCTCTTTGCGAGTGCTACGTTTCAACGCTCGAATCGTGTAATGTTCCGCCTTTCGGGATTCGTAACGTATGCGCGATATGTCAGAGTGGTTTTCTAAATAAAAAAATATTAAATTAATTAAAAACATCTGAGTATAAAACGCTGCGAGATTATTTTTCATAGCACAAAAGAACTAACATAAAACTTGGGATTTGACAGCTGTCAGCAGTATAAATTTCAAGTAATTCTGAAACGTTTGCAGCAGACGTTTCATTACTTTTACTCTAAGTCGATATTGTGAAGTTTTTTCATCCAAATAATATTTACCGATAAAAACCGCAACGGAACGATTTGGAAATTTTACATTTTAATCTCGTAAGACTGTTTAATAACAAAAGAAAACGACACACATTCGCCGAAAGAAAATGTTGCGTGCGCCCTAACGAAAATAGTCGGATAAAACGATCAAGATTATTACGTAGCGATATCAACTGCTTATTAATATTAGGCTTGACTTTAAATTTAGCACGTCGATCATCGAAATAGTTCGCCTTCGTTTAGCGTGTACTATTATTGGAAAATTTGTCGATCGATAAGCTTATTCTTATATGTGATAACAGCGGCGTTTATGTTGTGAATCGCACCCTACTAGGGCGCGTACGTGCACTGTAAAAACAAAGTTGAAATCCGATTTTGAAGTGTTAACACTTATAACAAAAACAACATGTTCTGAAATTCCTCTGAAAAGAAATACTTTTACGATTTTTATACACCCGCTAAAACGGTCAGATTTCGCATCGATTAACGTACCTACTGGAATGCTACACGTTTATGGGAATCCGATACTTCACAAAAATTGGGTCGAATCAAAGTAACAATAAATTAATTTTTGAATTGAATTTAGAATCGAAATATCATCGTGATATTATCGAAACTCAAATTAATAATAACTTAGCAATCAATCATTATTTTGCTGAAATATTAGAATGAATATATTCGTTTCTTTATAAAGGTATTTATGCTACCATAAAGTACAAACATGAATTATTTGATACAAGTTCAAAAATGGTTTGTTTGAAAAACGGAAAGTGGATAAAAATCGTTTTTCGATGGTCGGAAACTTTGAAAGTACTCGTAAAGAGTTTCTTAATTCAAACACCTTAGAAGTGCGATCATATTTTGACCTTTAGAATTTCTTATTTGAGAGAATATCTTGAAAATTTATTGCTATTTAAAAGGCTCATTGTTTAAAAACAAATTACTTTATCTTAATAACATACCGCATGAAATTTTACGAAATAAAATTGTTATATTAAATTCATTCGAATTCAAATGTCGTCACTATGATAGAAAGTGAAAATAATTGTTAAGATCGTTTCATCTTGTATCTGCCGAAGAAAAAATATACAAACAAAATTAAGTAGACCGCAATGTCCTCTCCAAGATAATTTGTGTAACAGTCCTTTTATCTTCAGCTAAATTTGATACAGACATGAAAAAAGGAACAAAGAAACAAAAAAGACGAACATTTTCGTAACGAACAAAGTCAACTGAAAGCATCGCGAAAAAGTTTGTTAGACGCCCACAAATAATTAAAGGAAACGATGCGAAAAATTGAAATGCGTTCTTTTAATTAATATTTATTACACTATTGATCTTTATCATATAAACTCTAAATTTTTATCTTTCCAAAACATCAATCGTTGAGCTTTATAAATTACCCAAAATGTATTTAATATTTTTGAACGTAAAATTAAAAAAGTTATACATAAATCAACAAATTATAAGCTTCTTAATCAGAAAAAATTAAAATTATACCAATTGGTTCTGATTTAACATTGTTGAATTTTTGTTACGTATCATGATATTTTTCAAACTTACCCAACCGCCCGAGAAACCAAAAACCTAAAATAATTTATATCAAACGTATTATTACAGCCTTCCAAATAATTACCATAACATAACCGTCAACAAAAACAAGTATTATAGCAAAACTAACAAACCCCGAGGCGAAGAAAATCTGCCCCATGCATCAAACTACCGATGGACTTCGACAAACATCTATGGCTATATCGACATGCCATCCCACGGGGACCCATCGTAGCCATATTATCTCGTTCGAAAAACTGTGAGAGTGTGCTGGTTGTTTTTATGATAAGTGCCAAAGTTGCATCGTGCACCATGTCGTTATTTATTCCCGTATGGGGCATCTGACACACATACAAGGTAAAAGTCCGGTAAGGAAACGGTCTTGGTTTTCCCTGTGCATTTTTCGATTATTTCTTCTGAAAATTTGGATTCTTGTATGTTTGAATATTTTGTGTAATTTTGTTTCAATATATTATCGTTGTTATATATCTATCGTAAGAAAAGTATTTTAAATATTTTTCTATCTTGAGTAGTCATATACTTAAATATCATATAATCGCTCGTTGAATAATTGATATAACCTGATTTTCATTTTAAAATGATCATTGAAAACCAATACTTTAATAAGGCTATTTATTTGAATTTGTAGCGGGGTGAATTTTATATTGACAAATCAACATAGAATCATGTCATCTTTTGATTAATTTATTATAATATTTATCAATCCCCATTTAAATTTGTTTAGACTCTGACCCTGAGATCAATTACCTAAGCCATTATTACGACACTGACTGCGAGAAGAGACTGCATCATCAACAAATAAAAGCATCTGATAGACGAAAAAAGGATATTACAAATGGCGCCTAACGTGGGACTCAGGAGAAAAAGAGCAGCTACAAATTATATTTACTTTTACTTTAATAAAAAACAAATATTAAAAAACTGATTTCTCACTAACGATATCGATTTAATTAATCCACCCTGAAAATATTTTCATCTCTTTGAAACTACCCGCTCAAAAGCTATAAAAGGAATTCTTCTAAAACACGATTATAATTTTATATTTTAAACTTTTATCCAAATTAAAAGATAAATAAAAAAATACAGAAATCCATTTGCGAGAAAATTTAAAAACAAAGGTAACACGAATTGAGTTAAATTGCGCCACGTTTCGACCGTCTCATGCCCTGCGGGGGTTTGTCCGTTTCGAGGCGGCAAATAACAAAAATAAATTCCTACGCCTAGTTAACGGTGTGTTGCTGATGCAATTTAACTAATTGATTGCCTGTGGCTTTTCTTTTTTTACCAAATTTTCAATTTTTTCGATAGATCGAAATACGACCGTTTTACATATGAATTTCAATCAAGTGAAAAGTTTAATTAAAACATAATCAAGATAATGTATACACAAAAAGTGATAAATATATAAAGCTTATTCGGAGAATTCGACTGCGTTGCTATAAATAGTGGTAATATTCTTTTGCGAATATTCATAGGCGATTCGCAAAGATGTTCTGCGTATGAAAATGTTCCTTTTACCTAAGTTAATAATAAAAAAAGCGAAATATACATATACGAGAGCCATAAGCTTATGCGTTTCATGTAAATAAATACGAGGGCGTTATCATTATCGTCGGCCTAATAAACAACGATAGAGCTGGGAAAAGTCTTTTTCCTCGGATTTTTATTGCCTCGGTTCGCTTTTCGTGTTTAAATTATTCATTTCGTGTCCTCTCTTGCTCTTGTTGGTATGGTGGCTTTCGCTAATCAAGATCGCAGTGTTCGTTGACACAATTAAAGCGCTCGTTCTTTTTGTTCTCGCGTGTAAAAATAGCTTTTTTATTGCCGGCTCCTGATTTAATTCGTTTTGAATTATTATAACGGTAACGTAACAAAACGATTAAGATGCAAACGCACGAGTTGTAATCTTGTAAATGGCCTTTTTGCCTTTTTTATAATTCGCATTCCGTCGATAATTTGCCGACGTGTAATACATCGAATTTTCCGCATCAAATAGTCAAGCTATTTTTTATTGAATTTAAAACATGTTTATATTGATTAAAGCAATATTGAATCTTAATTATACATTAAAATTGCACATAAAGAGTTTAATTTCTGTTAAAAAAACCAAAAATCTTCCCCGAGAGAAATATAATTTAGTATAATATTATAATAAAATTCGGATCGATAATGAATTTATTGTTAATTTTTTATTTCAAATTTTGGATAGTCGGTTTTTAATTTTGAATATTACTAAAACAATCTCGATGTACATGAATAATTTATAGTTTTAAAAATAATTTTTGAATATACAATTTATTGAATACTAGCGGTAATACCCGGCATTGCACGGGACTTACATTTTAAATCAAATTATTTTTTATATGGTGATCGGTCGAACGATATATGGGGGAAAATTTTTTTGCGGACCGTCCCGTTTTTGGGATCTGAGAAATATAGTCACCCTATTTTAATGATATAAAACCTTCTTGACAAAAAATATTTGTTTTATATAGGTGGGGGAACATTTTTTTGCGGACCGTCCCGTTTCGGGTTCTGGAAAATATGGTCACCCTATTTTAATGATGCTAAAAACCTTCTCCACAAAAAAAAATATATATAAGCCATTTTTCATGGCGATCGGTCAAACGGTGTTGGAGTGAAACGGCAACAAACAAATATATATTCATGTACAAACATCCATTTTTATATATAATATAATATTATTTATAGATTAACCGATAAATTTGCAAGTTATTCGTAGGTGTATTTGAAATTATGCAATAACATCATCATCGAGTATAAAATACGTTGTTTTGCAATTCTAATTTTTCCACGCAGAAACAACAATCGATTTGCTTTTTCTGTTAATTAATATTCAAAGTTTAGCAGGCATAACTTTGAATTATGTTGTGAAACAAAACAATCATTTAATAAAACAATGAACTCAATTTAACAATTTCCCAAAAACGAACAGAAACGTGTTTTCAGAAAACCGTTTCAAATTAAAGCCCACTTAACTTCTAAGGTAAATAGTTCAAAATAGTTAAATTACATAACAATTATCTTTTAATAAAAGCGTACACATCAACCAAGGTGAAAGCTCTCATTATCTTTTCCGAAAACCCTTTAACAAACCTTCCATTGATCGGCGATCAAATTACGCCATAATGCGTCAACACACAACACCCATTCCAAAAACCATCGACAAATCCATCCCCGGCACACCCCCGAACCGACCGTCGTGCGAAATTAGCACAATACATTATGCAAACCGCCATTTATACCCTCGAATCCGAAATCGAACATCGCTCGATGCGATTCACCATCGTTTATGGTACGGCGGCTGCGTGGTGCAGGTGTGGCGTTATGGCGCCAGACCGACCGGCGCCAAGCCATGGAGAAATGCATCCATGGTGCATCCGTAGCTGCAAGCGTAGCCAGTGTGGGTATGGGAATGTGTGCGTTCATGGGGATTGTTATGGTGTGTCTTATTGGAAAACGTTTTCCCGGACAGTGTGCGCTTTCGCTCGCCTTTCACTTGTTTCCTTGGTCGTTGTCGTAATGGGATTTTTTGGATTTGTGGAATACTGGCGTTATTAAAATAGTAGATTGTGATCAGGACTGGATTTAACTATAGTCAACCTAGACACTTGCATAGGAAGTCAGTCAATTTCAAATAACTTAACAACAATATTAGTAAAAATATAAATATTGATTGAAATATATTATCGTTTTAAACATTACAAATCGATACGCATTTTTTTTTAATTATTGAATGTTTGACCGTTGATTTGCAATACTTTGAAAAATAAAATTTTTATTTTTTTCACAGAAATTGGACTGGAATGGATTGTGGCTCATCGATTATGCAAGTGAAAAATATTAAAATAATTTCACTAGTAAGAAAAATCGTTGTTTTTTTTTTCAAATTGAAAATACGTGACGTGTGGCTAAAATAAACTGATAAAATCTGTTTTTTTTTTTACAAAACTGGGAGGGGACAACTATATTTTTTTTCCTAGGGCGTCATTTTCCTTAGATCCTGCACCGATTGTGGCTATATTTCGGATCGAGTCGGCGGTAGTGTGATTAATATGGTGCATTTTTGTACAATGTCATCATGTGATTGAATCTTAAATTATATCGTATTATGCATTTTGAATAGAATTTTGATAAATCGAAAATTAATGCATCGAGCGTATTACAATACGTGAATTTCATAAAAGCAATCTATCATTTTCTTTGATAATACATAATATTTTATATAAGAACATAAATTTTATTTTTTCTATAATTTTATACATTCAAAGAATAATGATTTAGTTTAATATTAATTCAAAAATTCAATAAATACGATTTGATCGACAACCGCACGTACGTGCGCCGAAAATAAACCAATCCACGTCCAACATCCAATCGGAAACGATCTAAACAAAAGCGATTTCGTTTGCCGCTTAAAACTTTTCAAATTTATTACGCACATTTGTCGTATATCACACGACACACACACGCCGTACACGACGTCACGTACATTTTCGAGTACATACCGCATACAGAACCAGAGAACCCAAAGTGCAAAACGACACGGGGAAGTTTTCAGCTGTAAATGTCTACATCGGCGGGTGGGTAAGAAAAACTCGACGTCTGGCGGTTTTACGGGTCGCATTTATCGGCGGAAAATCGGGAAAATTTTCTGGGAAATTTGCTTACATTATGCGTCCGCCGGAAAATTGACGTTTTAGCGACGAAGCGAAAACGACAATTTTTGCACGCGGATGCTCAGATTTCTTGTGGAATTTCACGCAGGTTTATATGCGTAGAGGGGAATGATTGAAAATCAATGAATCGATGCCTAAAATTATCGATGATCGTCTGATTTAACCGATACGATTTTTATTCGAAATGGATTTTCTGCTAATTTATTCAATTTTTTCTTGAATGGCTTGCTTTGCATTCTATTTTTTTTTTTTTAATAAAATTCAAAAAAATTACCTTATATGAAGTTTTCCAGTATTTTTTTCAAATACACCCAACTCTTTTTTCTCACGATTCAAAGAAGAACCAACACTGTTTTTTAGTTTTAACACAGTATTAAAATAAAAAATATTCATTATTATGCTACAAGGTAAGATTCGATGTAGACAAGTATTCAATTATATTTATTAAATAAAAAAATTCTGTTTTTTTATGATTTCCTCATTAAAATTTTTTTAAAAAGTACATTTATAAAGAAGTTCTCTACAAGTTTTTACACTATAGTTTCTGGAACATATCCTCCGTGTAAAAAAAACGATTGGGTATATTCATACATAATACAATAGTAATTGTAATATCAATACCTATTACGATAATAAAAAATTCTAACTTTTTTTTACAATATATACTTACAATTTCAATTAAGTATTAACCACAAAATTTTATACACAAGACAAATTCAACACCGTATTTTTAGAACAAAAAACCTATCTTAAATTCTGTGTCATTCCGTATCACGTTTCAGACTATTTAATGAAAACAAACCTACCCTAACGAACCTAGTTCACACAAACAACAATTCATCAAACACCCACGGCAAGCCACACGAACAACAATGTATATTAAAATAAACATTAAAACGTATCGGATGGCACAATCGAAAACATTGCCCGTTAAAAATATGACGCAAAACATTTCGAAGGATAAGAAACGTGATCTACGACGTCTGCGCCCGCACTCCCCGATACATTATACATGTGCGGACAGAAATATCGTCACATCGAAGAATTAAAGTGTGATTTATATAAGGGGGTAGTCTCGGCGAACGTAATAGTCGCCGCTTTTGTGCGGGATTCGATTTACCGGGACGCTAGGTGTGGGTTCGCACGGGTTTTCAATCTTGCGTGGAAAGGTAGGTGGTAGTGGAAATTTAGAGATATTGTACTTGAAGGTATATCTGACCGTTTGAAAGTTGGAATTTGAATATTAAATATTTCAGTTTTATACGACATATAGTATTTGCACTTCAATTTCAACATCTTACGCTTCAAATTCAACACATCGACGAGAGTTCATAGTTATTAATTATTTCATTGATTGCTATTATATAATATTAGGGATATCATTACCGGTAAACGACTCAAATGACAATTCGGTAGTTTACTGGGAAATTTTCAATATTCAAATAAATAAATTTAAAAGAAATGGATTTCGAATGTTTTTTAAAAGCGTTATATATTTTAGAAAAGTCGGTTTTTTAAGTGTATGTTTTTTTGAGAAGGTATTTTTATTTTTACGGTTTCTTATAGTTTTTTTCCCGGTTTTTATTTAAAATTTAATTTACCAGAAAGCCGATGATCAGTAGAAAAAAATTTAGGACTACCGGTAAATTAAGATTACGGTCAATCTAATATCCTTAAATACTATGACACAACGTTCTTAATAATACTTTCCTATAGTTGAATTTGAAGTACAAAACGTTGAATTTACAGTTAAAAATGTTGAATTCGGATTGTGAAAACTGTATTTGAATCTGTTCGTACGTATTTAGGTATTTTTTACATGGTGAGTTTGAATAAAAATAAACGATCGTTTTTCAAATAGTGAACTGTTTACGTATAATTTTTTCAGCAACGTTTATATTAATCCATCTACGCATGTTATTATTTAATCAGTTAATTTAGATGATTATTAACAATTTTTTAAAAACAAAAATATTTATCTGAATGAGAATAATTTCAAAAAAATATCAAACCAAAATTTTCATTTCCAACAATGTCACAAACATACTCGATTTCTATCAAAAAATATACATACAAAAATTTTCAAACAAATAAATAAAAATAAAAATGAATCTTTTAAAAAATTAACATGAACACGAACAAATCACATGAATGCTCAATCATGTGAACCACAAATCATCAATCAACGAAGAAAACTTCGGATAACGTCCACGGAAACGTTGAGAAACTCCGTTTCAGTGTGGTTTGGCATTTATATGGTGTGAGCGAGCATGGTGTGGGTTCGTGGCAAGTTTTTCGCCACGGGGTAATAACCGCACGTGATGCATGAGCGCCCCTGCCGCGACCGACAGTTTAGCAAACACTGAGTTTACGATCGGGACCGCAAATGGATTGGACCGATTGACAACGACAGTAAGAATGATGGTTTATTCTGAATATATGCGGTTAATTTGTATCGAAATTTGTGTTTTATCGTCGTTATTATTTGAAGTCGTTTTAAGATTGATTTGTCTGGTGTAATTTAAATTTTATTGATTGATAATTAGGTTAAAAAGTTGAATTTTTATAATATTTTTCGTAAATTGTTGCGTGCAAGATTGAATAACTAAAAAAATATTGTTTTTCGTTCTGAAAATTCAATTTGCGACAAAAAAATTCGAACAATAATTTACGCTCAAAACATTCCCGAACAAACTTTTCTTTTACGATTGAAACCTTTAGCAAACCGCAATCAAAAACGGGTGCTAATTTATTCCATATTAACAGGTTTTCCGCACCCTTCATATTTTGCATTTTAATTTATTACGAACGAAAAGAAGTCGTTCCTGAGCGTGTTTTTAAGTTGGAAACTTTTTTATTATAAAACTTCGGAAACGTTATAAAGCTGAATCAGTATGGTTTGATGGTAATATCGAACTATAAAAACGTGGCTGACTTTACGGTCTTTTGGAATAAAACAGTTTTTCCAAACAATAAAAGCATCGAAGCCTAAACATAAAACTCCATCGGGGCTCTCGAACGAGCGATTGGAAAATTTTATTCCCGTTACGTAAATAGAAATGTGATAAAATCAACGACACTGCGTTAATAATTAATGTCGTCATCATTAATATTCGTCGCTGCATCCGCTCATATATCGTAACTCTAGATGTAAGGCTTTAGATACGGCGTCTATTCATACTGCTCACATTGCCGTTCCTGTGTGAATTATATAATTGAAATAACTCATAGAGTACGCCGTGCGGTTCCCAAATTGAGCTTAATTTAGATCCGGTTCGAATTTGTCAAGGCTTAGTAAGATTCAAAAATTTCATGATGCAATCCTTTTTTTTGAAAAATAATAATAGATAGAACATACTGAAAATTTATTGAATCTATCGGAAATAATTTGTTAAAATAAATATTTTGATCATGAATATCATACAATTATTGAGTTTAATATTTGAATAAATTATTATTCATATTATCGAATTTTGATTGACTGCAATATGTATTGTACTGCAAAAAAAAACAAAATTTCAGCAAATTGAGATTTCGGCAAAACTAACTTTACCATATAGTAAATAATATCGTATTATACTGTATCCTATCGTGTAGTATAATATTATATCGTAGTCTATATAATAACCGCGGAAGGACAGATTTCGTTAAAAAAAATTCTCGCCTCGGCATTTCGTATGCCCCCTAAAAGACAGTCCTTCGCGATTTCTTATTTAAAATCAAATGTAGAGTTCCCCATAAATGTAAATGTGGCGCCCGTAGTTTCACCTAGTGTTGGCATAGAATGGGGTGCATGTAATAGGCGGGATGGTGGGCTTCCTCTTCGACATAGTAAATTTGCATTCACAAAATTCAATCGCATTCATAATACAAATTGCGAAATTTCATCCATTTCATGTTAATTAATTACGTGATACGATTGAATTTTAACAGAAATTAATCATTGTTTACAATATGAACGAAACACGTACAATATGTACGTCTCTGAAATATAAAACGAACATAATTCGATACGAATTAATCTCAATTACGTCTCGGATGCCTCTTAGGGGACGAGTTCTGAGTCCGATCGGCCATTACGAGACTCATATAGAGACCCGAACCGAAGAAAATTACACGGACGGCCATATCGGTGAAAAAGCCCAATAAATTTATGCGAAACGAAAAGGTGTATCAAAGATTCGAATTGGGAAAACTCACTAAAAACGGTTAATATTATAATAACGATCAATCTAATCGATGACAAATTATATATTTGTTGAAATCATGGCATTTTGTCGTGATTTTTTATTAATATAATGTAATAATATTCAACTTATCCTTTTTTTACATAGTTTTGAAATAATACGGTTCAAAGAAGAAGAACTGATCTTTTTTTATTTTATTTTTCCACTTTAAAGCGATATAAAAAAACATATATTATTATGCCACAATATAAGATTCGGTACAAGTCAGTTATGCAATTATAGTTATTAAATTTAAAAAATGATATTTTTTAATGATTTTTTTTTTGTCACAAAGTATATTTGAATAAATGTTCTATCCAAATATACTGATAGAGCCTTTATTCAAATTTTATATGGACACTACAATAATAATATCTACAACGTATACCTCGTGTAAAAATAGGATTGGGTGTACTTTCGGATTCAACCATTCAAATTACAAAATCCAAGCTCGTAAAATCTCACTCATCAAACTTTAATGCGTCCAAAGCAATAATCTTTCATCGGAAAAGCGAGCGAAACTCTCAACAAACCCTCAATGGCGGAAAACTCATGGCGTTTCGTACGTCGCTCATGCGTATGGGAAATCATGGCTGATAAAACAATTTGTGGAAAATGTGAAGTGCACCCACGGGGACGTTTCAAACGACGACTTCGTGAAATATTCAACGGCCCGTGCGGTTAATAGGCCGTTAAATTTTATTTTTCGAATGTTCTCGCTTTACACTCGAGCGTATAAATCTCGAATGCCGAACGGTATGATTTCGAGCGATAGAGGCTTCTGCGCGTTGTCATTGCTGATGGGCTTTTTGATGAATTATTGTAGCCGTTGTGCGGTGTGGTTTTTTGTTGTGATGAGTTGATGTGTTCATAAATGCGAGTTTATTTTTATTATTTCGTTGTATTTTTTCGATGATCAAATATTTTTCTCCTTTCTCTGAACAAATTAATGACATCTATATTCAAACTATTATATTATATGGATGACATTTTTTTCAGTAACTATTAAGTTTGGGTCTAGTCTGTGAACAATAAATAGCCCATAGAAAGTGCTTCTATAGTACTTTTCTTTCTACAAATTTTCTAAAAACAGTATCTAACGGGACCGCTACAATTTAAAATATTTGTAGTATTATATGTACAGTAAACATGAAGTTAACATTAGAATCACTCATTTGTAGTTTTTAAAACTCAGATCTGAAATTTGTTTATTAACTGATAAAAGCGATGATGACATGTTACTGCATAACTAATGCTAATCCGCGTCAAAATATCAAAAAGGTCATGTTTTAGATAGGAGTCAACTGATAAAAAATGAGCTATATACTTCGCATTGGTTTGGTTTCAAAATACGAATAAAAGTATACGATGAAACTTTTGCATTTACCTTATATACTATGTTCATAAAGAAACCTTCGATCGTCAAAAACTAATAAAATAATCATCACATATGAAAAACTAACTATTTCAAAAATCAGTAAACATATTGAACTAAACCCACCATCTAATAACATTTCGCACATACATAATAACATTTCGCGTTCTGAAAAACCACACCACAGCTCTCGCGGTAGACATATTTGTCGCCGTCTAACCCCTTTTGCAAAATAAAGGGATGCATTCGCTTTTGGCATGTGTTCCTCTTTGATATTACATATAGGCCTTTGCTTGCGTGTGCAAGTGCATCCACAGCTCGCGTCTGCAACAATTCCCGAGTGCATCGAGTCATTATTGCTTCCTTCGTTTTATTGCCTTACATTGTAAGCCGAGACCGTTTTGCATGAGTTTTCAAATGCAATTGATTGATGTGGAAAATCGTTTCGCATTATACAATTAAAACCATGCTTTGTATTTTTTATATATACTCAGTAAAAGGACTTTTCTCGATTGAGTGAACTAGGTAATGGAATGGTCAGTTTCACGCATCATTAAGAAACAAGTTGAGAGCCAAACGGACGTAAGTTAAGTACTTGCAATTATGTCCTGAATTCAATTCCGTATCTTATATTTTTCTTCTTTTTCAGTTAATTGAATTATTTTATTGAGAATATATGAGTTTATATTGTATTATTTTTCAAAAAAATATTCAAAAAATTAAAAAATTAAAGTATGAACTACATATATGAAAAAATTTGAAATTCAAATTTTTCTCCCATTTATGGTGTATCAAATCGTATTCGATTAAATTCACGAATCAGTTCGGAAATCTTCGCATTCGCTTTGCAGATTTGCAAACTAAACCGAAACTGGAGAGAGGATCGTTCGACAGTATTATACGGTGGCTTGTTTCCGTCCCGGAGTTATTTGGCTCAGCTTCATAATAACTGTGTTTGATGGCTCATTTCATCCGTATGCCTCCAGTTTTACGATACAAATGCATTCACCACGTTTGCAAAATTCAAACTGTGCTTTTTCGTCTTCTTTCTGCGGTGCGTCTTCGAAATCCAACGCCAACTATCGCGCTTGTTTCAGGGAAAAATTATATTTTCCCAAATAGACTTTGTACTCTTCTTAGTATATCGGTTAATGAATTGTATATTGTTCAAGTTCGCATATGTTGTTTTAATTAATTTTATCTTGTATGATGAGTTAGTGGTTGCGGTTCGTCCCTTATGTTATATATACATGTTTTGATGCGGTATTGTCTATTACAAAATCTCAACTTATGTAAATTCAAACATATACAAATTGCCTTAAAGGAATTTCATAATATTTTCTCATGTTGCTTGTACAATATTACATAATATTATTTAAAATTAATGAATTCAATCAATAAAAGGTAGAACCAAGTTAATACGAAATAAAGTTCTATAAATAAATTAAGTATTAAATTTTTCAACCCCTAACTACGCCTAACTTATTTTATTTCCTATCCGACTCAATAGGCATTCATTTTTCACTTCATCCATACGACGTAAAACTACAAAAACCCACCGAAATTCAGGTAAAAATAAACCACGAGCCTGGAACCAATTAGTGCTGCCGAACAAATACCTTCGATCCGGATTACGACCAAGAAATCCCGAAATCTAAAGCGAATTTCCCACAGAGCGGTTCAAACGAGCGGCCTTCGGAATAATCCATGCTTCGCCTATATATTTAATTACCGCTGGGAAATAACGAACGCAAAAAAATTGGAGAGAGAAGACACGCTGTTGCCCCGCGAAAAAAGAGGCAGAAATGATGCGAAAAGGCGCGAAATTCGCGAATTTAATTTGCGAGCCGAGTCCGAAAATAGACGGCGGGAAGCTACCGACGGAAAACGGCGTTAAAAGCTCTCGATGGGACAAGCTTCGCCGATAATACATCGTAAAATAAAATAAAACGAAGGTAGGTTCTTTTCGAAGTGAATTTTGTATTTATGTGAATAGTGTTGTTGAATAAAAAGTGATGAATTAATATTAAATTTTCAAATCACTAATATTTTCCGGTTAAATATTGGTTCAGTTAAGTATTCGTTTATATTTTGTTATTTAATGTAACGGATTTTATTTAAAATAACGGTTAAATTTTTTTTCGTTTCATAGATTTTTCTTTCGGAAATGAATAAAGAAAGCTATTATTATAGAATAAGCACCAATGAAAAAATATTCTTCGTTTGAGATTTTTTTATAAAATTTAATTACGGAAAAAATATAATTAAAATATTATATATATATACATTTAGTCTACAACCAATGATATTTAAAAAAATAATAATGAATTTTCTATAATTGTTATATTAATTCGTTAATTCAATTTCGAAGATAAAAAGAAGAAAAAAACTTCTCTATAAGGATTCAATGACCTCTATTTTTTATGAAAATTTTGTCTTTTATAAAAAGGGAAGAACAAATAAAGTTTCAGCAGCACGTTCACTGCGTTTCAGATGTTTCAACGTCAAGGTAGGTTTATAAATTTTCGTCCTGCGCTTTTGTTCGTCCGAGAAAAAGTTTTTTCTCCTGTGGGAAAAAGCTGACGCTGAAAGCTACTTTTGGGACGGTCTTGACGCGACGCTGACACACATAACTTTTCGTAATCTCGCGTAATAATACGAGACCGGATTAACGTCACTTTTGCTAAATTAATGTATACGCGTTACGTTTCATATTTGAAAATATTGTATATATTTATTTTAATACGTTTCACTTTGTGGCTGCCTTTTGTAAATAACTAAAGACTTATCCGAGGTAATTTCAATATACTGAAATTATTTTCTTTCAAAGAAAAGTACTAATAAATAAAACAGATATATAATATAAACTAGTAAATTTAGTATTTAATTAACTGAAACTGTATATAGTAATCTGATTAATTTTAGAATTAAAAATGTATCATTTCTTTCTCGTACATTTATCGCAGATTTCGTTCATCCATATAATTTATTTAAATACAATAACGGTCTGATTTCGTTAAGAACTTTCGATTGGAAAAATTTCAGCATGAAGTGTTAATTGGATTTTTTTACATCCGAATACCCCCAATACAAAACTCTGCCGATTAATAAAGAAAAAGTATGAAGAAATTTTTCATCGACCCGATACAAATGAAAAAAAAACACGAAACAAAAATTTATATTCGACAAAAACATGAAAACTTTCTACCATGAAAAATAACATTATATTACAGTTCGGCTAGACGTTGTTAGATAAATATGTGTCGTTCGCTTGCTACTATTTTTCTAGAGCTGAAACCGTTTCGGAAGGTACGAGAGGTTCCGATAACGTTGAAATATATTTCACTTTGGCAATTCGAGCTTAGAACGAGGAGAATTATTCACGTGTTGATATTGAAATTTTACCTTTTACGAAAACGGAATGACTTCGAAAACCTAAATGCATCCGCATATATTTCAAGTGCGAGTTAAGTGCACTTTGCTTCTAGTAACACTGCGCCATAAATTAAACTCAATACATTTATGTTTTAAATTCATATTTTTTGATACCAAGCACTTCGAGATATCACTCTATCTAACGGTTGAAAATTTTCAAAAATTTATAAAATAAAATGAAATTTATTTATCATGAAATGAAATCATGCCGAAACAAACAAGTTCTGAGAAAATGAATTCGCCCTCACGAATAGACTGAATCATGTTTTTCAGTATTCAAAGGGTTTGCATTGTGTTATTTGGAAATACGTTTCGGTGAATCTATGAATTTTGATAAATACGTAGGTAAATAAAAGCAAAATGAAAATGAATTCGGTCGCATATTTCATAGGAATTAATTTTATGATTATGCGATAATATTTATTTAATCATCAATGAAATATTCAGATTGAACTCGACACAATTTTCATTAAAATTAAATTATCCATCGACACATTATATTATATCAAACATTCTTCAATCCTTCGAACATTTTCAATGTAATTCAACAAAACAAACACAACCTACAAATACATTTCCAAGCCAAATTTCCCCAATGAAAACCCGCGCAAAATGCATAACAATTTTCAACACACATCCACTGAAAAACAACGACCTACCCACAATAAAAAATAACCGCAAACCATCGTCGACGAGTAAACTAACAACATCGACACGAAACGAAAACAAAAACACAACTGTGGACAATAAAATCAATCCGCGGCCAAAGGCAACCATCAACTTTTATCGCGTCCCATTCTTCAGGCCGGATAACATTCCTCAGTCTCTTGTGATGCGAAAAATTCAATACGACATGCAAAAATCGTAACCGACAGTCACTTAAATGTGACATAAAGAAAATTGGCCATGAAAAGCGTTCCCTGTATCGTGTGAGATATCTGAGATGAAAAAGCTTGTTCGTAAACGTTTACATTTTGCGGTTTTCGCGTAGTTGACTTTTCATTTTTATAAATTTCATTAAACATGGTTCTTTGAATTTGTGTAGAGTTTTAATTTAATTAAATTGAAGTCTTTTTGTTGAATTTATCGAAAATTATTTTTCGTAGTGCAGTTTACTTTACACGAAAGAACCGTATTAAAAATTTACCGTTTAAAATGAGAAAATTTGTTTAAGTACTTTCTAATAACAGTAACTTTATCTATAAAACGTTTTGAAAATAATCTTTTTAATATTCATGACATGTTTTTACTTTATACAATGAAATTTTTTCTTATGTATTTATATTGTTGAATAAAAATGGAACATTATCGTAGGAAGATTTTCGTCCGTTAATCGCGAACGACGAATGATGTATTACGCAAGGCCAACTTTTTCAGGAAAAGTTGTATCTCATTGCAGCTCGTATTTTCGACAATCTTTGATAAATTACCTGACGAAAATAGAAAGACAACAACATACTGAGGGTGTGGCGATAACTTTCAGATATTTCACCACATAACGTAACCAAATAAAGTATTAATTTTCTTATACACCAAAAATTCATAAAATATTACATCATCCAATGAAAAAATACACATTGCTGATTATTACCATAAAAATACACTGTTAATTTTTCGGAAAAGATCAAAAATATGTACGAAACAATTGTTTTTACATTACCCGCCCACACAAGATAGCAACGTTCGTTGATCAAAACAATATTTGGCCCAACCTTTATAGAAGGAATAATATTATAGAAGAATAGACAATCGGTAAAAAGAGGTCCATGTGTGCGCGTACACACATAAATTACAATATAATTGCGAATCGGCCATTATACAAAATTTCGCTCGCAAAAATAACTGCGGTGGTCGTAAAAGCGAGGCTTTTCTGTGCCGAAGAGACGACACCGGTAAAATCGGCAACTCGCCGTGTTTACCAAAACTCATAAATATACACAAAATGTCCTGAAAAGATATACAACTTGAGTTATAAATAGCTTTCCTTTCATATTGTAAATTTATTATATTTCCGATACATTTGAAAGAATAGTCAATTTTACTTTATTGAAATCATCTTTTGTTAAATGATCTTAAGTCGTTCATAAACTTATGTATCATCTATCTACTATTATACTGTATTATAAAAATACTTTGTATCTCTTCGATAATTTTAATCGAAATATTGAGCGTAAATAAATTAATAATGATTACAAATCTTTTAATAGTCTGAATTTTAGTTAATTTTTCAAATCGTTGTTAGTCGATCTTAAAAAGTGAATTTATTTATCATCCATTGATTAGGGCTTTGAAGCGAAGTAGGAACAAAAGTATGGAGCAGGTAAAATAAGGGTTTTTTACTCGGAGCAGGAGCAGGGCCGGAGCATGGAAATTTCAAATGCTCCACTGCTCTGGTTTTATGTTTAAAATTGAAAAAAATATTTTAAATTTTTGAAAAAATAAAATACATTCAAAAATTAGTTATAAATCTAATTTTTTTATTTATTTATAATTATAATTAGATTCTATTGATTTTTATCATTATTCTCTTTCTCTCAATAGTAATATAGTTATATTATTTGTGTATTTATATTTTTATGTTAAATATTTCAAAAATTAATTTGATTTGATCAGAGCATGGAGCAAAGCTGGAGCAAGTATTATACTTTAATACCGGAGCGATGCATCTCAAAAAAGTGGTTATCCTTGAAAATCGACACATTCGATACAAATATTTTTAAAAGCTTTAAACTACCAAAGTGGTAGTATATTTTTCTGAACATACTGTACACAAAAAAAAACATATAAGTATACAACGAAAGGAGAACGAGGGTAGAAAATAAGAAGGACAGATTTATGTTCATGCTTATTTAATTCATAAGCGACGTGGGCGGGCAAGAAACCGATAGTGTTTACTAGCAACCACCGGTTTGTTCCGTTCCTATATGTTTTTATTATTTTATTTTATTTTTTTGCGTCTCCTTCCTTTTTTCGCTCGCATCCGTTCGTTACGTCAATCGACACATAAAAAATATATGGATATGGCCGGGCGGAGACGCATGAAAACAATTTTTCAGCGTCGACTGTCCCTCTTTCAGACACTCGAGTTTTAAGACCGAACTGTTCGCGTAATTGTTATTCGCAAACGGACCTTGTATTTATCGCCGGAATAAACTTGCCGAAAATATATATTTTCGGACACGTATAAGGAGGCGGCGGTGAATGGAAAAAATAAAGAGACAAAAGCGTGTATAAATTTGCTGTTTGCTATGCCTTTCGATATATTGTGATCGTACATGGAAACGAGATAAAAATATTCGAAACGAAAGTGAAATAAAAATTTACACATAAATCCAACGATATATAATTTTTTTTTAATAGAAAAATAATCGTTTCTTATATTATTATGAAAGTATAATATTATAAAAATCGATGAATCGTTTCAAAACAAAAACATAACATTGAAACCAAACATAACCTGTTCAAAAAAAATATAAGGCCAGACGCCCTCTTGCGATTTTGCCATGCACGATCGCTTAGTTGCAAAAATGGAATACATTGTTTCAGGTTGAATTGCGCCCATATACCATATGGGCGCACTTCAACCCATAACAATGCGTTCCATTTTCGCGACAAAACGATCGCCGCGACTACAAATCGCAGTGGGCGCCTGGCCTTATTGTGACAGATTGATAGCATAATAAAAAAAAATATATCGATTCTAAACAAGAATACAACCTTAAAACCCAAACATAACCTCAACTATTGACACATCCGAATCCACAACCCACCGATTCCCAACCTGCGGTCCGCGCCTCAACACCAAGGGAAGGGGCGCAGCGCCCGGGGGCGCGAGTCTGGACCCGCTGGCGCCTCTGCCCCCGGGGGTGGGGCTCAGCCCCCGGCCCGGCTCTGACGCAACCCGGACGATATTTCACGATCGCGCTTTGGCACTTGGAATTGTTGTGACGCGACTATTCCATTCAATATAGCCGACAATCGGCTGTCCCTTTTGCTCGCGGAGGGATTTTAAGGCTGTGGCGCATTTGTCCCTCTCTACTGTTCTTAGTTGAGGACGCGTAAAGATGGCAGATGGATCGTTGTGCTAATTCGTGGTCGTGCGTTTTTCTTCTTTGCGCCGATTCATCGATGTCTATTTGTGGCGGTCGATTTTATGGATATTTTTAGATGTGCGATGAAACGGATTCGTTTAATGATTAATGTCTCTTCTTTATATGATTATAGTTGATTTTTGTGTTTGCCCGTAATGATGGTCGTAGTAAGCCGATGTGTGGCGACGCTCAATGCGATAAATGCAAATCAAATTTTACGTTCTATAATATTTGACGATCTGAATCAATTACGTTATAATATTATATAATAAATTTAACATGTTATTTTAAACGTTTTTTTTTTAATTGCGTGTCGTTATACTCAACGGATTATTTAGATATCACACTATACATACATATATGAACAAAAATAAGTTAGATAGTAAAATGATTCATCTGACTCGAGTTATTAATTTTTTCTGTAGGATATACTTTGAATAATGGCTTGACCGTTAGCTGCACGTGCATTTTATATTTTAGTATATCTTCCTCATTATACTGTGAAAGTTGCATAATATTAAAATATCGAAAAAAGTTGCAGGAAACTCTAGCTATTTATCTTCCCAGTATATTCATACAATATACTGAGTTGGCATAGAGAAAAATATAATTAAACTTCCGAGTGATATACTGCAGGTGACTTTGAGTTTAGTATTAATATTAAATTTTAAAAAAGCTTTATCGAAACACCACAAGTTTTTTGAAATTATTAAATTTACAATTCACATAGGCACCATAGTAAATTTGATTAAAATCTTTTTACTTTCAGGAATCTTTCTCGTGAAAACGAAGCTTTACCACGAAATTGATTAAATATTCTTACACGTGTCTTTAATTTGTGCACGCTAAGGTCGAAAATGATCTGAGGAAATTGCCATCAAATTACGAAAATTTTTAGTAATTCTTATTAAAAATATTTTTGGTATAAAATTAATTCTATTCCGGTGGAAAAAATTACAAATATAATACGACAAATGAAATTTATTTACTAACTCTGAACTCTTCGTTAATTGAATTCTCGTACACACAAAATTGAATATGAAAACACATAATTTAATAAAATCAGTTATAATAAAACAAAGTGGGACATCGGAATAAAATAGTTGAAAATCGAATTTATTAAAGAACTTTACGTTCACAGCTGAGTTCGCAATGTCGAGCGTCGTCTTGAGCGGCGACAAATATCAAATGCTCTATTATATTATGCGAGCCTTTTATAGTTTTCTTATTATACCGATCTTCTCTTATATATTTTTTCGCTCCTACAATCTCGCATTTCATGAATATGAATAAATATACATATTTAGGTTTGACCTCGAATTTAACACGAATTTCAAGTCCAAAAATAATTTGTTTTGGTATGCAAATCTCGCCCAATATCTCAAAAGAGACAGCATTATAGGGTCGGGGACGGGGACATAATCTTAACATGGAGATGAATTTATGCCGAACATAAATAATTTCTTTAAGTAAAATGTATCACGATAACTTTCTTTTAAACGTAATAAATCGTCTAATTAATGCCCCCGCCCGACGATGTTAATGTCATGCCGGAACTTATTCAATTTTTTATCGAGGCGTTGATATTGAATATTTCATGAGTTAATTTGAATATTTCTTAAATAATTAACCAACAATCATACCATGATTGCAAAAAAGAATTAAGCTAGATTTTATATAAAACTTTGGTGAAATAATTCCTCGTTTTCATGAGAATGTAACACAAGAGCGAACACGTGTATTATTCAATCGTGCATTCATGCAATCAAATTCTCCGTGAAAAATTCAGCGGCGCAATCTTATTCGCAGAAAACATTTTTCAAAGCAAATATGTATCAAAAGCTTGAATATTTGATTCCTCTGAAAAACCTAAGGCTTTTCCAAAAAAAAAAAACTATAATAATATGATTTCAACATAGCGAAATAACCAATACCACGTTGAATGTTTACATTTAAAATTGCAACGCCGACCTTTTCCCCCACGGGACAAAATTGCAGTGCAAAGCTCAAAATGAAAATAAATTTTCAAATCAAATATGTGAATCGCACGAACGTACTTGCGTGTATTTTTTGCGGACCGTATTATAAAGGCGTTTCTGTACGACTGACATGTGAACAAACTCTGAATTTTCATTCGACCACTTTGCTGAAAAGTCAAAAGAGATGAAAACCGAGCGAAAATAAAAGCGCAAACGCTATTCATTGGAAGCGGGTGCAAAACGCGCGGCTTTCGCTTATTGAATGAAAAATAAGGAATTTCGGCTATTTTCGACATGGAAAATTTTCAAATTGTTTTTTTTTTTCAATTTAATTTTTAATAATGAAAATAAAATCAAACTATTGTTGCTTTAATAAATTACTAACCGAAAGAAATATAAAAGAAGAATAAAAATTGAAAGCACAATCTGAGTGACAAACATTGATGGTAAAGTAAAGAGAGTAAAATGGCAATAGACTCACGATACCGAATCGGTGCTTGGAATGGTATTTGAGAGACTACAAAATAAGATAGTCAAACCGAATAGACAACTGACGAACAAAATAGAAAACATTTAATTACGCTATTTGAAAGTATTTCAAAATGATCAGAAACGATAAAAAATTTAACCAACCGTTATTCAGCAAAAATATATTTAAAAAAAAAAGAAAAAAATAATGAAAAGCTTCGCCGCAAAGTGAAGAGACCGTCTCGACCAATTTGTAAAGTGGTCGAAGTGCGCGAAATGTATAGATAAAATATAATACGAGGCGATACGTAAAGAAAACTCGTCCCGATCAATATATAATACTTATATTTATGAAAAAGCGGCGTTCGGAAGATAAGTCCTTTTGTGTCCTTTTTCAGGATTCTCGCGCCGTCGAAGATTCCACGGGCTTAATCAGTTCGGATGAGTAATGGCAAATCGATACGGGCTTTCCTCTTTCAGTCAGTGATGTACAATCTTTTTAAATCTAACCAAACTTGCGTATGTCAATTTTTTATAAAACAAAACAATAATACGAAATTTCAATCAATTATGTGTTATTTATTGGAAAATTCAACAGAAATATTTATTATGATTGCTTTATTTCATTGATGCTTTATATAAACAACGTTGTTTTTTGCCCAGATTAAGAAAATATAGAATTCTCGACTTAAGACTGAAAGGTCACAGTTTCAATCCCTAGGGAGTTGAAGACGATTTTTATCCGGAAATTCATCTATTTATTTAGCACACGACAAACAAAAAGTATACATATTTCTAAAATAAATAAAAAATAAATAAATAAATACTTCTAATTCAACAAAATCAAAAAATTCGTAGAAATTGAATATTATTTATAAATCTTTGCCTCTAATAACTATTAAGAGTACTATAACAACTATTACCATTGTTTTCTCTTAAAAATTTTATTTCAATTATTTAATAAAAACAAAGTGATTTAGCCGATTTTGTTTAAGCTTGGGCACCCCTGTGACGGATTTCCACGCGTATTTATTCATATGTGGGGCAATCAATCATGCGATTCGGAAGATCGACGATGAATACAAACGAATCTCGAGCTCGGAATTGAATAAACGCTGAAAGAACAATATGTAGAAACTCTCCCGATGCGAACGGTACCATCACTGAGCACAAACCAGCGAAAATACAAAAATAAAACCGCGAAAAACGAAAAAGAGAGCGACCCCGAATCGCCGGAGTTTCGAATGGGCGACATTGTATCCCGACGATTTTTAATGGGCCATAACTCTTTGGCGAGTTCTCGTTTGCGCAAAAGTGATTATGCGAACGCGAGCTTTCGGCGTGGAAAACTCGATTTTACTCGGGTCCAATTTTGACGTATTGTAAAATTTGAAAAGTGGCGGGAAAGGCGAAAATTGCTGCCGCATCCGCGCGCGAAATTAAAAATTTACAATAGAGGGAAAGTTTGTTATGTAAACACGCGTGTTTCCATATAAAGATGTTTGCTAAATCACGAAAATTTTAAACGTAGTCGAAAATCGGAAATTTCAATGTAATATAATAATATCGTTCAATTTATTTTGAGAATCGTCGAAAATATAATATAATATAACATGTATTTTCAACAATATTATTATCTCATTTTTATTAATAAAAACATAAATGTTGATATATCGAAATCAAAATATGCGTTAAAAACAATACAAATTATAAAAATAATAAACAATTTAAAGAATATACGGAAATTCCTCAAAATTTGTGAAGGCCTAATATACATATTGTGCGCACGTCGAGCACGCGCTTCGTTTGTTATTATTATAAGTTTTCCATAATTTCGCTTTTACGTTTTAAATATGAAAATGAACCTTTTAGCGGAATGAAGTTATTACGTAATAAATTACGCGGATTAAAGTAATAACTTGCCGGGGAAAAAAATCTATTTCCAACGTTTCGTTTTATTTATGCGTGCGGTTGACGATTTATTTAAATATTATATGACCACACTATAGTGTAAAAATGTTATAATGGTTCGTATCGAATTATTATGTGTCGAGTAGTGAATGTTTAAAAAAGAAGTCCTTGTAATACTTTTTATTTAAACTTTACAGTAAATCCATGAAATTCGATATTTTTTCACTTTTGGAAACAAAAAATGTTTATTGCTTACCTTTTGATTGAAATTTTAGATTGAACTAATTGATATATAAATTTTGTTAAATGTTATACGAAATTTAAGAATCCTGCAGATCGTATGATTTTTAGCAAATTATTCAATCGTTTGCATAAAATCCATACGCAAAGCTATGGGATTTTAACTACAGTTTTCATTTTTATATGCTTGAATAAAAGAGAAGTACTACTTCAATAACTTTTTCACTCAATTATAATCATTTATATATTTTTTTAAATGATCAGTCAAATATTTATCAAAAAAAGTTGAATCAAAATTTTTACACTAAATCAAACTAATTTGCTTATTCCAAAGCTATATCACTCGGCCCCTTTCACAATGAAATACTTAACACCAAATCTGCATATTTCCAAAACTCGAATTAGGATCGAGCAAAACTTAAATCCAACCCTATAACTTAATTTCACTATCCTCATAACCAACTCATCCAACCACTTAAGAGCACCGTCAGACCAACAATTCCTCAAACTTCAACCGAACTCGATCCCTCCCAAAATATTAAAACCTACCAACCAAAGCACACAAAACAGCGCCCGAACGCAACAATCCAACATCTCCGACGAAAAACATCAATGAAGCGACCCTCCCTCGCCGCCACCCCAAAACCCACCCCATCCGCGAAGAACCGTCTCCAGATCGAACTCACCGCACCTCACACTCGTCCAGAACACACACACGCACACAATAGATCCAGATGAATCACGAGGCCTAAAAATATCCACGTTGTTTGGCATCGCGTTGCGAATAAATCACGGGTGTGGGACGGCGGCGGGCGCTCCAGACGGCCGGCGCAAATGTATGGTAATGGCCCGTAGAGCCTGCGCCCCCACGGTGGGCCCCCATCGAGGCCCCCCCCCCGGAGCGCTTCCGATGGGGACAAGGGCTGGGTGAGAATAGGATGACCAAGTGTTTCGGTTTGTTATAGGAATTGAAGGTCGATTGTTGAATTGCTTCAAATTAATCAATACGATGTATATATAATATATAATGTAAAATCCGTATTTTATGGTGAAATTACTTAATAATAATACATAAAGATGTTACAAAAAAAGTATACGTACTATTAAATTTCATAACACTTGCGATTTTTATTATTATTCAACTAAAATTTATTTGATATCTAGGTTTATTTCAAACATAAATTTCATATGATGAAATTTTTATTAAAATGTTATTGAAACTAAGAAAATCTCATTTAAGTGCAAAAAAATAAAAACGATTTTTTAAACAAATATATCTATGAAAATTGTTGTTATTCAAATGTGAAGAAATTTTAAGTCAAAGGATTGTATTTAAAATAAAACGATATATCAAAAGATTGTAAATTTCTACAAGCCAAGGAAAAGTAACAGTGCTCCATAAACAACGCGTAAATTCAGCGAACGGTTTGTGACGTAAAAATTCCATAACTGAGCAATCAATGGCATTTTAGTACTAGACCGTAAAAAAGAAAGGTATTTAATTCCTTAAAACAGCAAGTTTTTCTATTTCCATTATGTTA
Organism: Hydropsyche betteni; assembly: GCA_028571205.2. NCBI lineage: Eukaryota > Metazoa > Arthropoda > Insecta > Trichoptera > Hydropsychidae > Hydropsyche > Hydropsyche betteni. The sequence goes on from JAOXNN020000086.1 coordinate 2,437,370, forward strand.
GAAAAATTAATTCTTATTTTCTTTATGACAAAAAATTGGAGCTAGTTTAGAGGTATCATATAAAATTTCAGAATTCTCCAAGTCTCATGCTTATAGATTTTTCTAATAAAAATCCATTGAAAATAAATTTTATATCCCAAAAATATCAATAGTTAACGAGTTGAAAGCGAAAATTGTTGAATTTACATCGCTCCACCTTCTAAAAAATATCTGTTCTAGAACGCTTGTCGATTGTATTTTTTAGTTACTATACAAATTCTACATCTCCCTTCTTTAATTTAAAATTTTGACATTAATCAAACAATATCAAAGTAACAATCATTCAAATTACACACATTATTTGAAACACGTGTATTTTCTAAATTACCCAATATGTCATAATAATACTCAGAAAATATAAAAAAAATTGGTGACCCTATTCTAAGCATAACTGTTGCGATGATTGAGCGTGGGCCGCTATGGCGTCCCCCAGACTCGCTGTGCTCTCGTTGCGTAACCGAGTTCGTGTAAATAAAAACAATGTCGTCAATTCAACACCGATTCTTGTTGGTCCTTGACGTGTTTTGTACGTGGCGGTTATTGTTTTAGTTTTGTATGTCGAGTGGCTTCGGTAAGCGCCTGAGGGTTGCGGTGCGATGTGGGAAAAGGTCTTTTATTATGATGCTTTCGGAAGGAATCTGAAATTGACGTAAACGGAATAGTTTGTATTGGGCAATCTTTTAGGCAGGTGTGTATGGTTTGTGTTAAATTATTCAATTTGATTGTTTATACTATGCTGAAGTTGATCTATAGTAATCAAATATTCAATGGATTTCTCAAATATAAAATTATAAATTCAGGCTTTGAATATTTTATACGGTTGAATTTTGGGAAAAGTTCATGGAATTCTAAAGGCAAAATCATTGAATCTCACTAATTTTATTGTATTTTAATCATCTTGTTCTAAAAACAAATAAAATAGAGGTTAAATTTGAAACAGTCGAGTGAACTTTGATACTCTATATATAATATTTGAATACAGAGTACATAAACTTTATTAAAATGCCTTTATATTCATTAACATTTTCAAGTAGGTGAAATTTCACTAATGAAAAAAACTATTGTAAACTCTCTATCGGCTGCTAAAATTAAAGCAAACAATAAATTTATTTATTTTATGGTACATGAGCGAAAATTCAAGTAAACGTAACTATCATCCACGCTAGATATAATTAAAACATAAAAACAACATCGCTTTTAACAACAAAGAAATTTTCCCAATGAAAGAATTTTCAGCAACAATACATTTTCATTTTACGTTACTGATCATAAAATTATGTACGCTCCGGAGCGTATCAAAAATATTTTACGCACACGTATTAAGTCGGATGCGAAAGAACACAAGATGTATAAAGATAGCGAATGAAAACTTTTCTCCTTCTGAATAGAAAATATAACTTTTACGATTTGCATCGGGCAACTTTTTTTTCTCTCCTTTGCAAAACTAACTTATGGCCACAAAAAGAGATACGATGTAAAAACCGACCGGCAAGAGCTTATTTATTACTCTTTCAAACTTTTGACGGGTTCATTATTTTATTTTAAAGCTTTTCCCTCTTGATAACCATTAATCTTTTGTTGTCTCGTCTTTATCAACATCGATATCTCGGCAAATGTATCTGCCCGCCGACCCACCCATTGATTTGTTTTTCAACGAGATTTTTTATAACTCACTCAAAAGTGTACTTGAGAGAACCTCGAGTTACTTCTCCAATGCCGAAACACAAATTATTCGGATCCATCAAAAACTTTTCGAGACATTCGATATAGATGGGTATTAAATTTTTATTGAAATATTCGCTCAATTCATTGAATTAATCACATCCAGTTAAGGTACACAGCAATTTCATTTTTATACACCATCAAAATTTTATATTATATTATAGTACTAAAATTCTATGACGACTTCTCACTTAATTTTTAATTAATTTTATAGATTATTTCATTTATGGCTGAGATACATACGTATATTTAATATAAAAGAAAAAATGATATAACTTGGTATGTGTGATATGAATTAAAATAAAAATTATTATATATTTCAAATAAACCTACTTTATACTAAATACGTATTTTCTTTTCGAATATGACAAATAGCTTTAAAAATCTTCAACCCTTTATTAATTGAAATTAAATTATTAAAAAATTTAAGAAGTCGTAAACTAAGAACGGTTGATTATTTATTTTAATTTGGTCAATTACTTACAACATAATCCAATGATTACGATTAACAAAGTAAAGCGATATTTAACTCGATTTGTAAATACATGTAGATACAATCACATGGCCTGAAAGCATTTAGTGAGGAATATTGTTAATATCAAACTCATTAAAAAAAAAATCTTTTCATCCAGATAAAGAAAAACTACATAATATTGAAAATACATAATATAAAGTGAAGGATTTATGCGCTTCAAAAGGAAACCAATACTATATACAATAATATAATAATCAATGTAACCTTTAACACATCAATCACTAAAGTACCCAATAACTATAATAAAATTAATATAACACACATCCAATTCGGACCGACAAAATTAAACGCATTATTATTAGAGCGCACGGTCAAAACCTAAACGGCTTAATTCGCGTACACAAATATAGATCGTCGGGGATAAATTTACCTGCAAAACTCCACGCTTCGGTTATTACGACCCTCCAACACACACACCCATCCACCACCGGCCCAACCACCCCCGGGGTCGAACGGTAGGCAAAAACGACCCAAAGAATCCTGCGAAAGGATAAATATTTGAACAATGTGCGGCCCGATCGGCTGCCTTTACCCAAATTAGGATCGACTCGGACCGGGCATGCAAATAAACGAGGCCCAAAAGCCGGATTTCGAATCAAAACATTTTTTTATTATATAATATATTTTTTGACTTTTGTATCTTCTGGGTTTTCGTTTTTGCGGTGGTTCGATGGTGCGTATAGGTGTGGTAATCCGTGGTTGGATTATATTATGTTTGAAATAAATTTTTATGTTTTTACTGTATAAAATTTAGATATTTGAATGGTACTATAATTGGATGATTTTTTTATAAAATCATAAACAACGATGATAAAGCAATTTTCTTTGAAAATTTTCGAACACGTCACTCATGTTTGAAAACCGATAAGTAAACAGAAATTTACTTGATATAATAATAAAAATAAAATTTTAAGAATTAGGCTAAAAATACGCAACAACCTTATAATTTTTTATAAAAGAAATCTAAATAAAAATCTTTTGAAATTTTTAATGATTGTACTTGAATCAAAATGCAATCAAAATTTACATGAGTAATTTAATGCGCATTACCACAATTTCCTTTCGCGGCTCGAAAAATTCATCCCAAGTTCAGGGGTGCGGCACGTTCGGCGTACGTGCGCCTTTCCGAAGCTGTTAAAAAAATAAAATTTACAGTATAAACATTTGATTTCGACGATAAAAGTTCATGCACGAACGCTGCCACTGACGTCAAAGCACAACAGTTTGCATGCACTTGCGCGAAGGCCACGCCTCTACAAGGGCGTATGCGACATTCGGTCCAATTGCTTTTTAAATAATAACGGTGGCGATATTCTCGTTGCCAATTAATCGATTGAAAGCTTTGGACGACAATTAAAAGCAAGTCGGAAATGTGCGAGGTTTTTCCGTCGAAAACGCAAATTGAATGTTGCGTAATGTTTTTTCCTTCAAAATTTGACCTTCTCGATGAAATTTATTTCAGTTATCTTTGTCTGGCGTATTTTTATCCGAAATATATATTTTTTATGAAACAATTTGATTTTGAATTGCAATTTCTAGAAAAAAAAATGTCGTTTCTTCGATACGCCCGAAAAGGGTAGCGTTTTTTCTCTGTCTTTTGAATTATACGTGATTTATACGTAAGATTATTCGTGCCAAAACGTTGGCTAAGCTAATTACAACAAGCCGTCAAACTTTAAATTCGTTTTCTCATCTGCCTATTTCGGGAACAAACCGAAAAGCTTTCTATGTATAATATAATGCATAGCCCGAAAATGGGAGATGGCCGTTTCCACGAGGCGTGACCATAAATTACTAAATTGCTTCTTGATGAGATTAGTATCAAACGGGGGTCACGCAGGCAACGAGGATACTTCGGATTTTGAAAGGAACTTCGAAAGGACATTTTCTGTCACTTTAATCAAATGAACTAATAATAAATGGTTATGAATTTTTTCATTTTTCATTAACCTAAAAATAGTAAAAACGATAATTGTTTTTCCAATATAAGATGAGATTTAAAGTGTTAGAAAATAGGAAAATTTTATTCTATTTTAGTGAAAAACATAATATGCGATATTATACGATATACGCATGGCGAATTTGTGCTTAAGTTTTTCTTATATGGAATTTTTTTCGTTTCTTTTGCGAAATATATTCGAAAGTGTTTTATGTTCTTATAAAACATAAATTATCCATACTTTGCTAATATTTCTGAAATTTTCCAAGCGTATTAATAATAAATCAGATATGACTTCAAAAGAGTTTAGCATCACATATACACGCGTTGAAAAAACTCCACATGCACCCGAGAATTACACACCCATGAAACTTACATTTCAAAGAGAACACTCCCTTAAAAACCGTTAATGTTAGGGAAAATTTAACGCAGCCAGACGCCCAATAAACGTTCGTAGCACCCGATGAAAATTAAACGAAACGGCCAAGTGTTCGTTTACATGTTCGCACGTAGTGCCGAAAGCTCAAACAAAAGCTCTTTTACGAAGTGACGAGTGCTTTACACCGAAAACGCTATCTCATATCGCTTTATTGCCACCGTTATAATATTTCACCGCTGCTCGGCGGTTGCGTATATGTATATAGGCTTTTTTACCTCCCTTTACTTCACTGTCGCAGTTAAAAAGTTTAATGATGACGGTAAAATTTGTTATTCATTGTTGCGCGATGGCGGGAAAAAAATAACGCATAAATAAAATTGGGTTATTGCTAGCGGGATGACGCAATTGCGAAAGACACAGAGACGTCTCCTAGCAAGTGTATGTAAAAGAAGATTGGGTTATAGAAGGATATACAGATCTAGTTTAATAGCGCAATAAAATATGTTTTCAATTTAGGAACAAAATTATGTATCCGACTATAAAAAACGCATAAACGCAAAGAATTCTCAAAGTGAACGAAACGTACACGCTAACGTGTTCGAATTTGATTCTACATTTCTACATTATATTATGACTGCGTGATTATTATGAAGAATGTTTTCGAAATAGTTCGAGCATATAAAAAGGGGAAAATCGCATATTTTCAGTGATCTGCCATGTCGACGCACAAACAGCAATCGCTCGGGTGATAAATCGAAATAAGTTCATAAGCGATCGGATTGTTTTCGCAAAAGGACTTTTCAAATTTTTAACTGTGCAAACACCATTCAGAGATTCGCAAACGTGGCTTATAAAGTTTCTCGGCGAGAAAATGCATCGGTTTTCACCGACACCAAAAGACGCGACGTCAGCTCTTTCAGCACCAGCAAAAGCGTAAAATAATTTCTGCTTATTGACAAAAAGCTTTTATGATTCGAGAATATAATTTTTCCAAAAGAGGAAACTGTCGGAGGCGGTTCGACGTCCTTTGCTTCTTAGACATTTTTATATGTGAAATATCCGAATTCCTGTAACTGCTTCTGGCTGTCGATAATGCGCACGTATAAATCTGAAACTACGAACGCTTATTGCGACCAACTTTTATGAAAAGTACCGAAATAAGAAATTTTCGTCATAAATATAAACGTAATCGCATATAGTCGAGCGTCTGAATATGGATAAGAATAAATTTAGTAACAAAATACATCTATATATAAAGAATTGTTATTGATATGAATGCTGATGAATAATCATAAAATTATATGAAGCATAGTCCCCGAATTAATTTCTCTATTATTTGACCATATCGGAAACCTTAAAAGTTAATTGTAGAATAATTTTACGACTAAAATGGAAATTATGTTATATATACTATATAAGCATTACATTTATAATCGTGTAATATTAAATTTTCATATTCATGTTAGTTATAAAATTAATTTTATTCGCATAAAAGACCTGTACATTTTATTAAGGCCAGTAAAACTTTAGGTTCAACAGTATAATATAAATTTCGGCGGAATACAAACGAAATTTCCTCATTATGCAACTCGCATAGCCACGATTAGACCAAAACAAGAGGGCTTCAACTGGGACAAAACTCCGATATTTTTTTGCCCTTGTAAATATTTAATAAGATTATTATTATGATGTTTTCGGTGCCCGGCAAATTTATGAAATCAATCAACCGGAACAAAATAGCCGAAATTTTCCGGCGTACACATGAAATTTTTGTGTCACAAGCGCAAGAAACGAACTTTTGGAGAAACTCCAAGTACTAAGAGACTGCTATATATAGGAAGGTCACGTCTGCTATACTTATTGTTTACGCGAAATTAAAGCATCGAATAAAATTGAACTAAAAAGGGAAGAGAATCATATTTTTATTTTGGGAAGCATCACACGCTATACTCTAACCGTATATAATATTTCACTTATGGACAAGTTGTGCGAACTTCGCATCATACGTCGATAAATTTTTAATTTTCGAAATTTATTAATGTGAAATATTGTAGTTTTGAAACCATTTTTAAATATTCAAATTTTTCCGTGAAACTTTTATCTCGTGATATATGAATATTCATATTTTCATAAAAGCTTCCATCTATTGTAACGAACCGGTATAAAAACTATCGTGCAACATTGATGCATCTTAATAACGATGATTATTAAATATTCAATGAATTATTCACTCTTTAAGTGAAAATACTTTTTACTAATTTTCCCATACCAGATAATATTCTTTTCTGAGTACAGAACTGATTCGAAAGTTTTTTTTAAATTCTATCTCGAACTTTATCACTGTTAAAAATAAAATAATTTAAATCACACCCCAAACACACGACCTCACAAAAACATACAATACCAATACTATCTAAAATTAACTCCAAATTAATTGAATAAGACCTCAAACATACGTACGTACACAAAAACGATTATGACAAAACAATTCTATTATAATTCACCGTCGAAGCGTACATACACATAAGACAAGGAGGGGGACCAATTAGCCATTTGTATGGAAGCTCGAAGGGCGCTTTATAGGAAATCGATACGCGAACGATTCCGATTAAGGCGCTTGCGGGTGAATCAACGCTTAATACCACTTAACAAGTCGTGATACCAACCTCAGATAGTATCCGAAGATATTTGCACTGATCCCGCAGAAGCCCTTTAGCATGTGGGAGGGGTCTGTTTAGGCTATTGTCAACATTTATTTTAAGATACCTTGACGTTATTTGAGAACATTTTTAGATCGTCAATCGTTCAATTTGATCAAAACTGTCGCTAAAATTTAAATTTTGGTTAAATGAATGTTAACTGTTGTCGTCAACTTGCATTCATAAAAAAATAATTTTAATATTTATATTTATCTTCTTATTACTAATTATAAAAAATTCTAATATCAAAATAACTATCTAGACGACAAAGAAACATTGATATGAATGAGAAAAAAATTCATTTTCAAACAGTGAATGAATAAATTGTAAGAAAAAAGATATTCAAAAAGACTTTATTCAATTTCTCAGATTGCTTTAACGCAATAAATTAATTTTAATTAAAAAAAGGTTCGCAATAACTGCTTGGGCTGAAGCTTTTAGCCCACTCGTCCACCTACCCCCATCGACGTTTGACACCCGAAAACGAGTGCTAATTATGCAAATAGTGACCCAAAGCGGACGTTGTCCGATCGTTATTTATTTTTATCGTATTTCGAAACGTTAACAGTCGACATATTACGTTAAAAAAATAAAAGAACGTATTTAGAACGATAAAATATTTAAATTGAAGATATGATAATTTCATGATTTGATCTGCCAAATGTGATATTGAGAAAATATATAAGTTTGATATTTTTTCATCAAATTATATATTCGTACTTATTTCAAATTTGTTGGCATCTTAAAAAAACCTGACACATTATTCATAAATATATATTAATATAACAGTTCCAACAATGCCAAATTTAATATCTATTCAGTAATAAATAGCAGTAGCACAGCATATATCTGATGGTTGAAAGTACGCTCGATAGTTATTAAAATAGTTATTGCGAGTTTGTGTCACAATTCTAAACCTATTTTGCATACTAATATTTCTAATTTGCAAATTAGACCCGAGTTTCGAATCGTTGCGCTTCATAAACCGTTAAACGAAACCTCCCCGTATTTCCCCAGTCGACACATAAAATTGAATAACCCACTCGTAGATTTGAAATTTAACCACAAAAGTATTCACACAACTAAATACAATCAAGAACAAAGAAGATCTTAAGATATAAAATTTCATATATGTATAAACAAATAAAATAAATATTTAATTAATTTTATCTTTATTTCTCGTGGGATCCCAAGATTTGATATTTATATTTGAGGTTTAATAGCAATTGTGTCTATCGAATCATCAACAATAAAGTGCAAGAGTTAAATTTTAACCAACGTCATACTCGAACATCACGTATACGAAACACGAAAAAAAACAAAATCCCTACACAGGTATTTCTTTAGAAGAAAGGCTTTGCGGCGCACGTGAATACCAACTTCAACAATCGCCATCTATAAATAAAAAGCAAATCCCGAAGAAACGATCTCGCGACACGTGTCGCACATACGCAACAACAACCCCACCGCGCGCAAAATAAAATAGTTTATAGGCCTATAATAATAATTAACCTTGCATCGACGTGTAGGTCCCATTATTTAGGAAAGGTCTACCACGGTCTGGTAAGGGCGCGAACAATGGAGAGAAATGAACGGCCGAAAAAGAAAAACGAAAGAATGTAAGGCGCGCTCGCACACAAAGGCCCGTCACAATGGACGCCGTGGAAAGTGATAGAAAGTGTATCGACGACGGTGTTATTATTGTGCGATGGTTTATGCGTGTCTGGCATTTAGGAGGTTATAAATACCGCGATCGTTATAGGCGCGTCGTTAAATTTTATTCGACGCTGGAAAACGGCCCGTTATGGACGCGACCCGATGGTATTGACTGTTGAGGGAGGATTGGTTCGTTTTGCGGTACTGTGGATTTTTTTGTTTGTCAAAGTTCAGGTATTGATGGGTTCGATGTAAGCCGAATAGGCCGTCTCGGTTATGCTGATTTATAATAAATTTGAGTAATACTGCGAATAAATTAAATGCAATAACAAAAAATTGAGCTTGATGGGTTGTATAAAGGGTCGGTAAACTCTTTTTGGAAAGGGCAGATTGGGAAAATTTGAGACTTTGCGGGACGGGTGGCGAACTCGGAGATATTTGTATGGGTGATTCTATTCAAGTTACAAATAAAAACGGGTTTAAAATTTGAGCAAAATTATACAAATCGATCTGAAAATATTTAACTCATGTGTTAATTTCAAAGAAATATTTTTATATGCAGGTGATATCAAGAAAAAATTTTTTTGATAATATCTATATAATGCTAACTATGAACACGTAAAATTTTCTAAATTTCATAATTTTGGAAAACAATCACTTCCAACTGAGAGTCTGGCAGAAGCTCCTCATTTGTATAATTAAATGGATTTTGAAATGTCGAATTTTTTTGCACTTGTATCAGGAGCCGAAAAATGATTTTATAACTTTAGTTTAATAATCATTTCAGAAAATAAATCTCCTGTAATTTTTTCTTGATGTTTCAAGATGTTTCATTCTATTTTTTAATTTTTTTAATTTTAATTGTTTCATGAAAACCACATTTGGCCTGCGACCGAAGTTTATCGATACCTAGGTTATATAACAGAATTATTACAAACATAACTTTATAATTCCATTCGTAATTTATACTTATAACGTCACTAATTTGTACTAATTGAGCTTAGCATGATTATGTGAAACTAAAAATTCATTGTTGTATTTGATAAAAATAATTAACGAACATCGATCGATACGAAATCAATTGAGTTTTCCTATTGCGTCTCTTCAAAGCCGGACGGATCGATCTTTTTTAATTAGTCGTCATTATTAAACAGTACCAACTTATAGATTTTTGTATAGTGGATTCGTGTCGCTTTCAGTTTCGGTTTTTTTTTCAGAGTGAGAGTACCCAGTCGCCATGGAGTACTGATTAATTATCCAATCGGGGAATTCAATCACTGATGCAAATCCGGTTGCCGAAGTATGGGCACCTCTCTCGAAATTGGTCTATTATTCAAATTAACGTGTAATCGAATAAAGTTGACGCATACTGTGACCCTGTTGTTTGGGTATCTCGTAAAAACAATTCGAATCGAATGATTGTTCTAATGATTAAGTGGGGAGCTTGGAGTTTTTAGAGCCGATATTTTAATTTATGTAACTATTTTATGTATTTTTGTATTCGTCGTAGTCCTTTTCAATTTGTATGCGAAAATCTATTTATGAAACCATCGCTTAACTCAAAATAAATTAAGGGACAAAACAAACTCGCGTTGAAATATATGATGTTAACTTGTTCAAATAACGGTTGCTTTTGGGGAGTTCCTTTCGGTTTATCAAATATTTGCCTTATTAGATATTTTATTTCATTTTTGATGTTATTAAAGCACACAATTTCTATTTGTAAACAACTCGTAGTATGTTTCGTTAGTGTTCAGAAATGCGTCAAACCGTCGAAACAACAGAATCAAAAATAAGAAGAATGAACTAAACTCATACTCTTTAACAACAACGTAGATTGCTTGTCTATTTATAATTTTCAAAGCTTCCGAAGATCCCTCGGTACAAAATTAGCGCCTCAAAATTTACAAACATTAATATTGCTATCAAACGGTAACATCTCAAAATACGCTTTTCTCAGGAATCGTTTTCCATTAACTTCACACTGAATTACTTTTTGTTTGAACGTACGTATAATAAATTCAAAACAAACGACACTTTACATCTTCGAATACTTACAGCGAAAATTCGAAATTTTCTAAATCACAAACTTTCAGATTTCATGACAACACACGCTGAAAAGTTCCGTTTGTTAAAATATTTATGGTTGGATTTTTTTTTACTGATTATTAATTTTATCATGATCTGAAATTGGAAACAGTAACAATACTGACAGTATAATACATACGATTTACATTACGCTCATAAGTACTTGTCCCATTGTAACGAACTACAAATACATCTCGCAGGCCTAACGTATCCAATTAGATATAAAACGCGAATCTCCGATTAAATTTCAAACCTAATCAACCTGAAAGAGTTCCGTAATGAAAGCACGCCTCGACAGAGTTTCCTGCTCAGGAATGCATGAAGCCGCCAAAGTTGATTGCTGTGCCAGGACATCTGGACACGCGAAAGGGTTGCACCTCGCAAATGGATTTCTAAATATATCCTCGCGAAGGATGGGGACACGTATGAGACGAGAAATTGTATAAAATTCGGGTTCTTGTCGTTTCAGATTAGCTTTGGCGGTGAGGCCGCGTGTAAGCCCAAAGAACCGCGCGGACTAATTTAGTGGCGGAGTGACTTTATAATGCGATATTAAAATTTCAGAAAATGTAACGTGATGGTAGAATTATACGTTCCTGCAAGGTTTTCCGATAGACGAAATTAGAACAATTAGCCTTATAACGGAATAATACCGGAGCGTGTCCTAGATACGCGTATTGAAAAGATTTAACCGATAAGTGTATCGGTTAAGCTATTATATGATATGATTTGTATTTCTGATTTATAATACATAAAAATTAGTATATTCACATCAATGCGCGTATTAAAATGTAGCATTTTTTCGTTATCTATTGCAAAGTATTATATTATAGATGGATTGTTACGCAAATCGCGAACGAAGCTTCTGAATGCATTATGATCGGTGGATTTTCGATGATCGATCACTCTTACTTGACGCGTGCATTCATTTTGTAAGGTTGATGAATCGAAATGTTTTATCTCGTGTTGCTACTGTGTTGTTTCGATAAGTGCATAGTAGTTTAACACAAAGCGAAATATTATACAAGAGCGAACGTTAAATTAGAAAACGTAATAATTTATATAGATTAGCAAATGCGCTACAATGCTTTTACGAATACTTGGACAATAAAAGATTTTCTCACTAGTATAAAATATTTCATTTTCACCTTCGCATCGTATATAATCTTTTTTACTTTGTTCAATATACGGATCATTTTTATACATTTAATTAATTTGCCAAATTAATAACAATCAACGTTTTGATTCGCGAATTGAATGGCGTTATTAATATCGGCCTCGATTGATACTCACACGCAATCTGGTACTTATAATCTCTATCAAATGCAATCTTGTTTTGTATAAACAATCCGTTGTATATCCTGATTCATACACGTTAACAATCAATATGTCGAATAGAACATATTATATTATATGTTCGATTTTCCGATAAAATTTAATTAAAGCGTACGTCAAAGCGTTTACATTAAAATCGCTTCGGATTTACCAACTGTTACAATCTACTTATTTGATAAGACAAAATTAGTATAAGCTTTTTGCGTTGTGTATATTTATTTACTTATACAGGATATTTGCAATAGTTACTTTTGTTTTACTAAATTACACAAAGCTTTATTAAAAATATAAGCCACGCACAAAACATAATATATAATATTTGGCGGAATGTCGTTGATTAAATTGATGTAACAAAGATGCCGGAGGGCTTCCGAGAAAATGTTATGCAAGCATATTTTAAGGGTATATTCTTTTTCCGAATGAGAAGATTTTTTAGAGAATGGATGTTACAACAATGATGAATGAAAAAGGAAAAGCTAAAACGAAGAAAAAGAAAAATTCTTTCAGTATGACAAACGATTTTCATTTCATTCTGTCACTATGAAGATTTTCCTGTTAATATCTTTATATTGTATTTTTATTGATTAAATGGAAATTTTACAAAAAAAAACGACCCTAATTTACTAATTGAATAATAAAAATTATAAATTTAATTTGTACCGCGGTCCATGCTTTTGAAATAAAAAATTAAAGTGCATAGATGAAATACGTATTGAATTTTTTCATCGGTAAATAGACTAAAAATATTATATTTAATACATAAAAATCAAATGTTTAAATTCTACGAAAACGCGTGTCGCTTTGTTTCAAAATTGAAAAAAAAGGATAAATTAATTCAAATACGCGCGAAATTTAAGCAAATGTCAGCTGTTCATTTTTTTTAATATTCCATTAATTTACATAAAACGAGGCGAAGCTAGCTTGTCCTTTAGAACGATGCTCGTTTTTGAAAAAACAAAAAAATAAATTATTCATTCATACACCATGACATATTAACACAGAAAAGTTAAAATTTGAAAACGAACACGCCGGAAACTTCATGTTTTTTTTTTTGTATATCTCAATCCATACGGAAATAAGCTTTTATGCAATAAATTCTTTAGGTAAAAATAAACTGATTTTTTTCTGAGAATCGTACCGATTTTTATTTTTTTTTGACTTTCATTTCATAACTGCAAAAACACAATGAATTTTCCGCAAAAAGTATATATTTCTGGATAAAATTCCGTTGTTACAAATCCACAAAATAATTTATCCCTCTTCCTCATATCATCGTTTTATTTCCGCGATTTATACTCGGAATCGAAATCGTAATGTCACAGAATAGCTAATCCTATCCGAAACTAGCGTCTCCCTTATAAATTATTTGAAATCGGCATCTATTGAAAGTTCCCAGCGCAGAAGACTAGAACCATCAAAACATTCGAACGTAAAAGTTTTTCCGTGAACTTTCGCCGGCCATAATCCGAGCCAGCGGCGCAAGATAGCGACTAATTTAAAGGCTGCTCTCTCGAGTATTTTTGTTTATAAATAGAAAACAATGGCGAAAATCGAAAGACGGAGAGACAGCTTCTTCCTACTAAAAAGGGGTGGCAAACGGGTAGGCCTGGGGACGGTCGACACAAGAAAGTTAGAGGAGCCGTGTTCTCCTCGACCGGTTATATCTTGTCGAGGAATCTTCGAAAACAAATAAATTGTACGAGTTGTTCGCCGCGACGGTATTTGTTGCCATACTGCCGCCCAACCGCCCACTTCCCGCCCTCTATTCAATACATTTATTATGTCCGTCGTGGGCATTGATACCGCCTCCATGGAATACATTAGCAAGAGGACCGCTTAACTTTCAGCCATAACGTATAAATACGCCGGTTGATGCATGTGTATTGTATTCGTAGCGAAAATGAACATGCTTCAGTCTCGTTTCGTTTATTCCAACGTAGGCGGACAGTGGTTCCGGAAGTGATGGGAAGAAAATATTTCTATTGATAAACAACGTCCGGGCTTAATGTTGATTCTATTATGGTTTCAGAAAATTGTATGACATTGCTTGGCGAATTAACTGAAGTTTTTCCGACGTAGTTGGTTTTAAAGCGGAAATTTTTCCGACTTCGTGTAATGGAGAAGTATCATAAAGTTCCATGAGCGAACACGTACTGTCAAGTTCATCTTACAATCCTTTGAAGAAACTAATATTTAGTTTAACTCTACAACCCTTAACTTTGCGAAACAAACTTCGCGTGAAATTATTTATAACACACAAGTGCAATTAAATGTAATAAATTTATTTGGTATTTTAGTTTTTTTCAAAGAATTAATGAAACTACCCAAAGAACGAAAATTTCGAAGAAACTTTTCAAAATTATCCTATTAAAACACCTATTTTTAAAACCTCATGATAATTTATGGATTGAGAATAAATCTTTCTAAAAGCAATTTCTCCGATAAGATCACACATTTTTTCAACAGACTAGTTAAAATTTAAATTTTAAATTCTTACATTTTCATGAATTTTGATTGTAGAACATAAATTCAGATTAATTGTGTTAACATCACAATGCATTATAAAATCACAATCAGTCAAGCTACACGACCAGTTACACGCTCCATAATAATAACACAAATAATTAATTAATTAATCGGTACTCCATTTCGCATCCGACGCACAAGATAAGATTAAATCTAAAAACGAATCCAAAGATAACCCACTTCCTTATCGAGACTTCGAACGAAAATATCTCTTTGAACGAATTTCGCGGAGAAAATTAAAATGTTCAGTTGAAAATAATTCGGCTCGTTTTTGAACTGCCTCTTCGGAAGACATTCTCTTACTCTCATTATGCGATTCTTATTTCCAAAATTATTCCACTTTTTGTCGGGAAAGTGTCTGTGTACAACAAACAAGGACATTCAATAAAATCTGACGAGCGTTTTGTTTGTTTTCGATTAAAGTGGACACTAATAGAAAATAAAACTGTGCGCTTTGCAACTGGTGAGAAAACAAGTCCATTATTCACGACTAAGAGACTCCCCGACGAAATCGATCAATTCGTTTTCGGATCTATCGGCAACAATTGAAGTTTTTTCTAGAAAAAAGTGGCCGTCGTTCTCGCGATATTGCTCTTCTTGGAAAAATAGAATAAGCTCGTCAAATTTTATATGAATAGTCGAAAGAACAATCGCAGATAGTGTTTTCACTTAATCTCAAATGTTGACATTCGCTTTTCTAATTCTTTGAACATTAGGTAGATCTCTATCTTAATCTTTCGTTTCAAGTGCGCGTATTATTTTTAGTGTGTTCTTGTGGATCTGTACGCAAAAAAAATTGCTATTTTTTCATGAAAACCAAACTACGTGTTAAAGATACTAAGGTCAAAACATCCCGTAAAAAGTAACGATACACTATAAATTACGACGAATCTATTTTCAACAGAGATTTATACGGTATGCGATAAAGGTCAATCTAATCAAAATGACAATTTGGATGCTCAAAAACTTCAACGGTAAAAAATACATTGAAAAAATAAAAAATAAATTTGATTAAATTGTACCAAGAATTGTTAATAGCACAACAAAAAAATGCTATTTACACTATAACAATATGAGTTCCACTCATAAATTACTATCCATATAGTCGTAATTACACAAAATACCAAAGCAAAATGTGATATTTCAAAAATGAAAATGTGAAAATAGTGATCAATACGAATACGTGACACTTTTATGAATTGAAAAGCAAACGATGACGACAGAAATTTTCGAACAGTTCTATATTTGTAAACAATTATCGTGTAATATAATCTTTCCAATTTACTAATTACAATCAATAATTCAGACCACGTAATTCTCTTAAGGGGGTATTCTCGTGTAGAAGCCTAAATTTTATGCGTTTTTTCGCGTACAATAAAAAAAAACTAAAAACATTTTTATTGTAAATTTTTTTTTATAATTTTTAAAATACAAAGCACTTTAAAAAAAAATCAAAAATTCATTGAGTTTCGATGTTGTGAAGTGGGACTAAAAAAAGCTATGTAGTGTTTGTCACGATTTCAAACCTCGTAGTGTTTTGAAATGAAAACAACAAAAAAAAACCTAATTAGTAAAGACGTCGCTATTTATAAAAAATAAATAAAAATAAAAATAAATTCGCAAAATGGCAACGATTGAAAAAAAAATTTCAGCCTTTTTTTTTGACCTTCACAATTTTTTTTAAAATAGTGAAAAATATTATTTTTCAAAATCCATGGTTCAACTTCTAGAAGAATATACAAAGAATATTTTCCTAAAATTTTGACTAAATCGATTAATTAGAACTTAAGATATCATGACAATCAGGTTGAAAAAAGTAGTATCGAAAAACTCGCGTTTTAAAAATTCTTTTCGGGCAGCGTAACCGATTCATACATTGGGCTGTCACAAAAAAACCTGTAACTCTAAAAATAATACTAATTTCAAAAAATCCAATTAGGCACATATTTTTAAAGGTCTAGGTATTTTTAAAAGACTTTAAAAATATGAAAAAAAATGTTGTTTTTTTTAATTTCTACACGAGAATACCCCCTTAATTACTAATTACGAAATTGATTATTAGAAAATTTCGAACTTTCTATTAGTCGCAAAACTCAATGGATTCTGCTTGATTAAAAATTCAATTAGTCCGGAATATTTCGAAATTCAAATGGAAAAATAAAAACTTTATATGTTCAAATGTCATCGCATGATTAATACTAAAATTACAAAGGTGAAAGCACCTGAATTTGAATCGTTTAGTGTAAAATCAACGTAAAAGCATTTCAATTGTTCAAACATAGTGCGAATCAAAGTCGTGACTCGCTAAAGTGGCATAAATTTAGATTTTCCTTTGAAACGGCTCGCCTCCAAGCCTTTCAGTCGCTAATAGATTTCTTATTTAAGTCTCTCCGAGAGAATAGTGCAAATATTGTGAAGTAGAGGAATACATTCTAAACGGCTGGTACCATCTTTAGAGACTTTTCTTGGAAAATGGGCAAATGCTGAGTCTTTCCGTTCTGCTGCGGCTTGCGTTTGACACGCAATCGCCAATGGCTAATCGAGCCCTATTTTGGAATGAATTTCACTTTGTTGAACAACTGTCAAAATTTCTACGGCCATTTTGTGTTGTATAGAAGCCTTTCGATCCATCCATTAACGTTCAACGCTCAAACATATCAAAAATATATTAGACTCATTCATGCGTTTACATCTATTATGAAAAAACTTTCAACAATTCAAATATATAAACAACAGTTGAAATATTTTTCATCATTTGATTAAATAATAAATTATTTTAATGATGTGAAATTCTGAAGAAAAGTCTCCTTGGTGACTGAAAGCCGCGTGGGACCTTTAACCGACCCGAAAGAAACACGCTAAGAACATGTTTAAACATTGATAAAAACGAGTATAAATCTAACCAAGTTATCATTAAAATGTAATGAAGTTTAATTCGTCTCGTACACATAAGCGATTAGTGTCTGATTTATTGTCAACGTTGGCCCTCTTGTACGGCGTGTAAAAAAATAAATAGGTTCTGTTGCGAATTTATCTAATAAAATGCAAATTCGGTCCGAAATAAATTTCAATTTATTTTTAAGCATAAAGCCACGCACGCAATTATCGTGTTTGCCGTCAATTATGCGGTAACTTATTCCGTTAATATTGAGCTCGAAAAAAAAACGAGAGCGAAAAATCTAAATTTAAATGGAAAACACGCAAAGAATTATTGCATTTTTATCAATACGGCACATTAACGGCACAAAGTATCGCTATGAATATTTGACGTGAAAATGTACTCGGAATTTTTTCCGTGGCTCACGACGACGTAAATTTTCATGTAGAATATTGTATAATAATATAAAGAATGTTGCCTCTCCAGAGGCACTTTTACGTGTTAACAAACATCGCACTCATACAATGTATATTTTGCAGATATTTTCTATTTATCCAACCCTTATTTAAAATTCCAACGAAAATTTGCATATAAATTTTTATATACAAAAAGAAAAATAAACATTTTCATATATCAATATTTGAAAGTTATAAAATTGAAATAGACTCACCAATCTGAGGCACGTCGTACTGTCGATTTCCACGCACGCTCCTCAACATGAGCTGGCTGGCGAGTCCTGCAGGGAGCTGAGGTCCTCCCCGTTTGCTCCATCCGACTCCGCCAACTCCTCCGGAAACTCCGGCTCCAGCTCCAGCCCTTCTGAGCTTCGTGAGCCCTCCTCCCTTGCCCGCCCAGTGCTCACCGCTCTGGTTCCAAGGATAGTCGTGCGATATGGACTCGCCGAGACTCTTCTTCCACACCGGATCATTGGAGACGTCTCCTCCGGCAGGCCTCTTGTCACCGTTCGCCACCCTCGACTTGGCCTTGTCGCCGTTCTTCTTCGTGTATCTTTTTTTAGTCGACAGCTCATCGAGCTTGGTGACATCGTCGTCGGGATTAGGCGGCCCGAACAGGCTTTGGAGCCCCACGTCAGGCGGCATCCTATCGACGACGACGTGATGCGTCAGGTCGTCGTGGAACGCGAAATGGTCATACCTGTCGTCTCTGAAGTGGGACGGGGGCACAGGGTCAAGGGTCAGAGGTGATTCGTCATATAGCAGCCAGCGATCGGAAGCCGGGGGCCTCCTGTGGGCATCCCTGGACAGATGGCTGGAGGTGGAGTCGCCCCAGCAGGAAGACGAGGCCAATAGAACGACCAGCCAAGGCAGCCACATTTCGTGCGAGGAACGCATCGTCTCTCCGGTTTTGGACAGCCGCGTCCTTAACAGTCTGAATCGGTCTCAGAGGAGAAGGCTCGCTGGGCGGGGTGTACTCTTTCACTCTTGTACGCGGGGAGGTGGGTAGGTTTCAGCTTTCAGTGCGAGAAGCTGACGACGACCACGTTTTTCAGCGGCGATGACCGACACGGACGGTGTATCATTGCACTCCGTATGTAAGAAACATGGCTCGAAGGTGTCATGTCCTCGAGACGGTGACGTTAAGTGCCGTTGAACGAGATCATGTTGCCGGGCATCAGTTCACGAACAGGACGCTGGTTAAAAGGTACTCGGCATCCAGATAGTGTGCACGCTGTGTCTCTTCCTTTTGTATTATTTTTTTTTCTTGTTGTCACAGGACTAACGAGTGTTTGCCGTCGACGCGCCCGAAATGAAAATGGAAATGTGGAACATTAATTTTGCGTTATGTATGTATTTTTTTGCTTCGGAGAAGATTTTGAACTTAATTTTGTGGAATTCCCTAACGCGAAATTTTTACACCACTGAAAGAGATTTTAATGACGATACGGTATTTTTAATCGTAATGCCAGATTATTATTTTTTCGTTTTTCCTCTTTCACTGTCTTTCTTTATTCACTTCTTCTGTGTTAACGTATATTAAATTGCCTTCTCGCGACCAAAAAAATACGTATAAAATCTTTTTATACAAGCCTCGAATTTATTTGACTTTCCTCTCTAAACGATGCGAGACTCCGTTTCCTGGAATAATAAATATATTTATATTTAGTCAAATGCAAATTTGAATATTATTTTTTTGAAACATAACAAATTTATATGTTTTACTAATTTTTTAAACAGTACAGAATTGGTCAGTTGGGCGTCTTGCCCAAACTTCAACAAGTAGATAAATGGGCAATTCTCTTAACATTGCGTCGTTGTACCTTTACGGTAAAAGCGCTTAAATAAATTTAAACCAAATGTTGCGATATTATTCCCTATAATTCTTCAGGAGTTATTTCCTAAACAGGAAAAATTCATACAAAGTATACACGATTTGGGTCGTTCTATAAATAAAAGGAAAATCTCTATTTATGTGTGCTAGATTGCTTCCAAAAATACTTTCTCTTCGAAAGATAAAGCTATGGACTTCCAATCTGTCAAAATAAATCCCTTTTCCTGAAAGATCCACACTACATTCCAACAAAGAAAGTCCCGTGAAATGAAATATGAAACTAAGACCTCGTGAGATTTATTCACCCACATTTTTTTCCATTCAGATTGAATCTCATATTTAAGATTTTCAACGGCCATGTTAACAATAGCACGTAACTCTCAAATTCTCAAAAATCTTTATTTTATATCCATAAACTATCGTCTATCGAATATCTCAACACTCCCTTGAATACAGTCGATAAAATGCGAAATATCAGGGTCACCCAAAATGTTGCGTTCCTAATTTTGGCAAATATCTTAAATATAGAAAACGTATAAAATAATTTTATTACGTACATAGTATCTAAAAAGAATACGGCCGCGACCTATATTTTTAACAACTCTCTGACATTTGTATTATGGCGAGGGGGTGAAAATAGGGAGAATTTAGTTTTAAAGCGACAAACTGCACGTGGGTAGTACTGGTCACAGATTCCGGGTCGAGGCCGATCTTTTGTCGCAGAAACGAACTGCAATCACCTTATACATATTATAATAAAAATTTTGAACTCCAAATTAAACTGTCCAATCCAATTCTTATTTGATATATAAAACTAAGCCATTCGCATAAATCTAATTCACATTAAATTACTATTTACCTAGAAACAACAAACTGGAGAAGCGTAATAGCATAACGACGCTTGATAGAGCGAAACCGCGTGAAGCTTTTGAAGCCCACCACAAAGAAAAGCAAAAGGATCCGAGCCCGAAAAGGGAAAAGAACAACGCGGAGATGTGCTCAATTAAATGTTGGTAGATAAAGGCTCGGGCGCCTCCGGCTAACAACCACTGACTGCGCTCGAGGGCCGTCCGTGACCGGGCTGCTGATGTACAACGAGACCACGGGCCCTTTCGTTACATAAAGATGTAAGCGGAACTATTTTTGGACCTGGAACGAGATCCCTGAACGAAGGCTGCCCACCCTGAAAGCCTCCGTGGAAAGGAAACGGGAACAAAAAAGGAGCGTGCTCTCTCCGGATTGTTATCGGGTAAGTGAAACGTGCTGCGAGTCCTTGACGGATCGTCTTTTTCGGCGGGAGATTTGCGAAGGTAAATTAAAATAATATATGTGCTGAGGTGATTTTTTTGTTTATTAAAAAAGCTTTTTTTTATATTTAATTGAATTTTTTTAATTTATATTAAAAATACGATTCGTTCTTTGTAGTGAAAATGAACAGAGATGTATCATTTAACTTTAAAGCGTCGTATTTCCGAAAGAGGAATAAGAAATGAAAAAATTTAAATTTTTACAAGAGAAACTTTTACTTGTTAAAACAACCAACTGCTGAGACTATTTAAGAGTTTGTTTCAAAAAAAATGACTCGTTTTTACATTAAAAAACTTTGTGTTTCTTAAGCACGGGCACTTTTAGTTTCGGCTGTAACAATCAAACATATTTTTTTCCATATGCTTCTCGACGAAAACTCATCCATTCATAAACATCATCGGACATAATAAACGTTTGAAATCGAACGATTTCCACATAATAATCGATTGCGTACTTTTTTCCTTGTTCCATTGAAATAGTCTTCATAGTACCGCAAAGGCGTCTATCAATCAGTCGAACGAGCCGATTACTTTTATTTTCGCGGTGCGCAAAAAAATGTAGAAAACGCAATAAAGTTGAGTAATGAACACGCATCCCGTTCGAAAGGTTGAAATGTTAATGGGCTATTTAATCTTCTTTTGTGTGTGCTATAAAATACACGTGGAACTATACCGATCTAATTCAGGTCCGAAATCGGCAGCAATTTAACAATTTTTCTTTCTCACTTCGTCCGTTGTTGGGGAAATTGTGTTGGCCTATGTTTTTTTTTTTAAATTACGTATATATGAAAAACGAAGTTAAGCTTTAAGTGAGACGTTCCTAGAATTATATCCTCGGATATTTTTCTGTAATTGTCAGATGCTTGTTGGTAGAATTATTTATATAATGTCCTAATGGATTATAAAATATTATAAAAAATTAATTAAAAATTTAGTTTTCGGATATATTCTACTGGTTTTAATATAAGAAGTGAAGCATAACAAAATCTATTGTATTTTTAAAACAATGCATGGACGATCAACCCTTTATTCTGCTATAACGATCGGAACGTTTAAGAATAACAATGTTAATTTTAAAAATAATATTTTAAGCACCGGCGTTGTCGGCGTTCCGTAATTACAGTATGTTACAAATTGAACGGGAATATTCAAAAATGCCACAAGTCGTTTTAGTTTTAATAGTTAGAAATGTCTCAAATTAAATTTTAATTGAATGTGTTGAATATTTTATGTAAGAGAGTAGTTAGATTATCTTATCCTTGTTACCGAGGGAGCATCGATCTAATGCTTCAAATGTCCTGTTCTCTAGACGCAATTAAAATGTTAATTATTGAATAGACCCTTTCCAACACAGTCTTGACTTATTAAAACACAATTTTGATTCATTAAAATAACTTTAACTGAATTATAATATAATATATAAAAATAACAAACAAAAAACATTAATTAATTAATTAAAATTTAACACAACTCTTCTACATTTAAACACATTACCGTCACAAAGAACGAAATTATTCAAATTTCCAACACTCCAACTTCACAATGGTCCATTCGAGTCTTCGAATGTCCAAAAAGAATTTGTAATACAATATAACAAATTTCAACCCGTTCAAAAGATAAACGAACCTCATAGTATACAAACGATCCTATTTCGTCATTTTACACCGTCGACAAACCGATTCCCTCGACCAAACCGCCGGGAAAAATCCCGAAATTTTCCCTGAGGCATTCAACAACACGGAAAACTTACATAATTTCCGACATTCCAACTTTGGAGTGGTCCACTCGAGCCTCCGAGTGCGCAAATACTCGGCGGTCGAGCGCCATCAATTAGCGCCCGCGCGCGACGGCCAACCTTTTTTGGCCGTTTCACCTTTCGAAAAAACGGCGGCGAAACGACCGATTCGTCATCGTCAGCGGCGGAATCATCCGTCACACGGTAGACATCGATTTGTCCGCCATCGGGTCGTGCTCGTCGTCAAAACTGCGCCGTTCCGTTTTCGACGTCCGCGCTAACGACCCGTTGAATTCACCGTCAGAAATAGAAAATGTGTATCGTTTGCGAATTTTAAAATTAGAAGTCGGGCCGACCCCCCGATGGGGTATTTGTGAGGTATCGATTTTTTGCACGGACTGTCGGTTAGCGGTGTCTGATGGCCGTAATGACGTGTACGTTGTAAGCAAAGTGGTTTGGAGTCGGGAAATTTTTAATCGGGACCCGAAGCGGTCGCAATGATGTTCCTGTGAGTGGTTTTGTGTGAAAAAAGTATCCATAGAAATGTAAGATTTTGTCTTTTGCGTATTTGGCGTATGTAATATTCAAAGTGCTGGTTCAGTTACCGACGTGGATATTGTTAAAAATGAGAATATGCCCGATCCTCTTTTTACGCGTGGAATACGTTCCAAAGACTAACGGGTACAAAATAATCGGTTCTTTTTCCTTGAAACGTGTATAAAAAACTATGTGAAAAGAGGATTGACTGTACTACTTGCTGAAATTATATGTTATTATCTATCTTAATAATTTTATACTATTTTAATAAAATTTGTATTGATCGAAAGATGATTTAGAAATACCGCTTCCATTTAAATTTTCTCTTTGAAGACGAATTTGATTATTTCGAATTAAAATAATCAGCGTATTATCAATTTTTTTCCGGATAAAATAATTGAAATTTTCAATTACCTTATCTAGATAAATGTAATTATCATCTAAATATATGTTTTAAGTTAACTTTATATGTATATTGAATATTTTAATTAATTTAAAAAAATAATAATACAATTAGTATTGTAGATATAAGGTATCGAACGAGCTGTGGTGTTTAGGTTTTCGAGTGTAACGTTTTACATCTCGTTGTGTTCAAGTGAACTCTTAGAGTTCTTCGGTTTGTTTGAACGGAAAAGTGTTCGAGTTTTCATTTCTCCTTCGATGTTGATGGACGCAAAAGAAACTTTGTGTTTGAGTAGAAAATTGACGCTGCTGATCAAATTTTATTAACAATATTGTACAATAATCGGAATTAATAAAAAAAAACATTGAAGCCATCAAAATTAAAAACATAAAAAATGAACATTTCAGCAAACAATTACAACGCCCATTTTTTCACAAACGACAGTCACGCATTTACCCTCGCACGAAAGGAGTGCGAATCCATCCCAGAGGAGCGCGAAACTTTCGCACTTTCCACGAAATGTACACACACACAAGAGTTATAGAAACGGATGGAACCGCTGGGCAAATTTGCATTCGAGATTTGCAGACGAGTGACATTTCGACTCCATATATGTCACATCAAAATTTTGCCCGCGGGGGAAACGCGCCGTGAAATTCGCTCAGACGTAATCCGAGCGCGGAAAAACAGCGCGCCCACGTTCATCAGAATATGTTTATAAAGTTGTTGGATTTTTTTGTATTTTCATTCATATATTCGGTAATTTAATTGAAATAGTCAAATTATTAATTTTTTATATGGACCATTTTTTGTCGATTTATTTATATTTCGATGTGTTATTCATGTGAAGCAAAGTATACGCGAAAAATATATTAGTTTTTCTTTCACCGTTATCATATACAATTTTCATAATGTTATAATTTATTTTTATTTGTAATAGTTATAAGTAAGTGTATTATATTGTTTTGGGACATTTCATAATAATTAAATTCGTCAATAAAATAATTAATTATAATAAAAAATATAATAACTAAAACAACAATTTTTCAAAGAATTTCAACACTAAAATACATTGTTAATTTAATTAATTTATGTATTATTAAATATTGTTGCAAATTTTAATTTGCGGTAAGTTAGTTGTTAGTTTTTTTATAGTATATTGTATTAATTTAATTATATTTATTATGTGTTAGAGTGATAAGACTATATTATCATACATAGTTTTTTTTTTATCTTTGACCACCATGGCGATGTTAGGTGGCCTTTTATACCATGATGGTATATTTGTATTTATATTATATTATATGAATGCAAATTTATGATATAAATAAATACAGTAGAATCTCACTAATCCGGCACTTCAATAGACGGATACGTCCAATAATCCGGCACCCTCCGCCCGCGCCTCCCTATCCCCTCTCTTCGCGTATGCGCTCCGTCGTCATCTAGCAGTCTAACCTCAAAACTTATCACGTGCACGTGCGTACATATTTACCTGCTGTTTTTAAGTGAGAATAATGTAGTTAGAAATGTCAAATAAACGGAAACACAAGACGACCTTTGAAAGATAAAATGATCATTTTAAAGAAGTTAGATAGTGGAGAAAACATGTGCGACCCAGTAATCCGAACATTCCAATAATCCGGCACCCTCTAGTTTTTAATAATGCCGGATTTGTGAGATTCTACTTTATATTGCTCAAACTAATACATAGTATAATTCTAATATTAAAGATAATTTAATAAAAACTAAATTTTTCAATTTTATTAAATTCCCAGAACTTTGTGAATAAAACAAGAAACCTATATTACATTTTCTCTTGCGACAAAACATATACCCGATGAATCTTTTTCTATATTGCTATTATACATCTGTTAGTCGTGTGTGTGTATAGTGAATGTTTTTTTGACGTTTCTATCTGCGAAGCTGTGTCTCAGTTATGGTGTGCGAATTTTACGGCATTCGATAATGAAAAAAAAATGGATGAATCTGCGATGAGACGGAATGCCGTCTTTTATGAGTGTTATTTTTATTTTCGTGCTGAATGATTCTGGTTACGACGTCGATGTCGAAATACGTGCATTTGGAAAGTAATAGCCCGTGATTTATCGCGTTTACGTCCCGTACCAAAAAAAAAACTTTGATAAAAATAAAAATGATCCAAAAACCTCCTATTTATAAAATTTTTCAAATTAAAACTGACAACCGCGCGCATTTACACGTTTATTCTCCTTCGAGACTCACTCAAGGTGTGGTCACCCCACTTGTTGGAGCTCGAATACGAAAAAGACCTATTTTTAGTTCTAGACGAGCCCCCAACACCGTAGCCGCCCATTCGACCAATCCGCCGCTATAGAAGGCCGATGAAAAAAGTCCGAAAAGAAAAACTGAAAAGCAGTAAAAAAGCAGCCTTTATACGCGCCGTCGACGGTTCTATGTCCGCGCGCGAATTTATCGCCCGAAAGATCCGATTCCAGCCCTTTTGGGTCAGCCCCGGCACACGTGGAACGTTTTCAGACAACTTGGGCCCTTCTAGGCCCCGCTGGGCCGGATTGGGCCCGTCTCAAGGAATTTTCGCTCGTTAGGCCGGCTGTAACTACTAGTTGCTGATAGCGCGCCGCACGCCAACGGATTCGGCCCGAAACGAATTATCCGCAATTATTGGCGCTAATGGCCGTTCTAAATTTAAATTTGGAAATATGGATTCTATATTTGTGGCCGTTTTATTGCGCCGGTTTTCGGATCGGAATTGTCCGGATGTCGTTTGCGGTGTAATGTGCTTTTTCGAGCGCGCGGTCGCTCGCTTGTTAGTCGTATCCGATTGTTTTTTTGGTTTCGATTTAAATACGATCTAAGGTTTTTGATTAAAATTACATTTTAATGACCTGATTAATAATAAATTAAATACATCACTTAATTTCCCGTCAATACTCAATCAAATCAATGAATTTTCACGGATTGAGTTATTCCGAAATTTATCACTATTATAAACCGATTATTTCAATAAAAAATTTCATTTGACGACTAATTCTAATAAAATAAATAGACTATTCGCATTTTAAGCTATTTATATTTGTACATAATATTTCGTCGTTTACTAAACGAGCGCATTTCAAACGAATGTCGTTCGTTCAAATCATCGCAATGTATATTTGCGAAACACGACATCTTAATAATAAGAAATAACAAATTTTCGACAAAGGAATAAAAAACAGAATTACCGCTTAAACAAAATGCAATAAAAAACTTTGCATGTCAAATGAAAATTATTTAATATTGATTCGTACACGCTACTTTCGCTGTTGACACGAGAAATTCGCAATTATTTTAAAGCACTCGACGAAAATTTTCTCTTGTTTTGAGGTCGAAGTGGATTTAGATCCACCGAAAAATAGATCACATCCTTGGATAAAACTGTGAAAGTTAAAAAAAATGTCATAAAACAATTGGGCAAAACTGTGTCGAGGGTATTTTTAGCCAGCGAAAGTATTAATGCCTTTCGACCCGTTTCGGTCTGCAATTATAATCTCAATCGTAGAAAGGGATAAAAATAACAAAAAGAAAACACACCTTGGCGATGAAGGGAAAAATGTATGTGCGAATGTATATGAAAAGAAAGAAAGGAGAAATTTTCGATGAAAATAATAGTGAAAGCAACGGGCCGCAAACTTATTTTTTCTTTCCATCGAACCACGTTTTTCCACGTCTTATAGGTTTACTTTTTATATTTCAGAACTTTTCAAACATTTCAGAAACATTTACTTATTCAAAATAAGAGATCATGCATCAGTCACACGTCTAATCAATTTATGCCTTAGCTATAAATAAAATGTTTTAACGGTGTAGCTTTTCAATTAATAAATTAATCAACTATGTCTTTATGATACATAAATTTTAATTGCAAACGATATTATATTTTCGATTTTTATTAAAAATTCATTAAAAAAAATAATTGTCTGTAAAATAAATTTAAAAAAAACATTTTATGAAACATGTATAATAATATAATCTTTTGGTACTCCCTATAACGCGCATACATAAGTTTGTGTGAGAACTTTAAAATATTGCTTTCAATAAATTGGTGCTAGCGTACGCTTTCTAAGCTTTTTCTTTCTATTTTAGGGCTGAGAGCTTTTAACAAACGGTCGAGATTTTACAAATTATATGAATCAGCAAAAGTGTGATTTATTCGTTTTCGCGTTAGCAGTTCGGTCCAATACGATTAGATCAATCTAGATATTTATTACATCGAATTAATGAAAAAATATACGATATTAAATTTTATTATATTATGATAACCGTTTCTATTATAATTATGTTTATAATTGTGACATTTTTAAATATAATTTAATATAAAGTTCGAAATTAAAAGACAAGAGAACTTTGTATTTTCATAAGTTGAACGAAAGCTCGAAACATTTTTTAGATAAATTGACACGCAAAAGCTCAATTAGTTCAAAATTGAAATAATAATAGTTTGATAACAAAAATGGCGTAAACAAAATTTCGAAAATATTTACACGTTTTTTACATTTATGGAAAAATATATTATACTCTGCATAAATTAAAACGTATTCCGTATCGCATTATTTGTTCTTCAATTAAAACTTCGATATGTTTCCGACCAAAAAAATAATTGAATATGGTAATTCGCTTCGTATCAAATTCAGTTTTATTGGGCACACATTTCGTTCCGCGAACTAAACATAATATTCGAAAACACCGCGAACACGTTCAATATTTAAACACGTTAAAAATATTTCCGATGCCCAAATTTCGAATTCGATACATATTTTTATATTCGGGGTACGCACACGCACGAAAAGAAAATAACGGAATTATTTTCTGTATTTCAATCTCGGCGACGTGAAAATATCTTTCAGGGAAGGAAATGTGATGTCGTCATTCATACGCAAATTTCCCTTCTATCATCTCCGGTTTTTACATGTGCTCATGAATATATATGACTTCGTTGCCTTAAATTTATCTTACTATTTAAAGAACCTCCCGCTTTTCTTATATGCGAAACGCGCGCGCACATTTCCTTCCCTTTCCCGATGTTTTTTTTCCGCATTTCCACTCAAGTCGAAATTCGAAAAATTATCATATGAACGTGTTTAACAACTGTACGTCTCTTACTCTTTAAATAATTTTTTCACTGGTTCTTAATCTTGAGAGCACCTCTTATTTTTTAATCTTATTTCCTTAGTACTTATTTCCAATGTCGCACACAAATTATCTAAAAAAAGCTACGCTTTGAAATAATTTCTAGAAACTTTCGCATATTATAAGTGTACATTCAAGGATAAAAATATAAACCCAACAAAAGGCTTCTGATGTTTATGTCCTTGCTCAATGAGAACCCTAATGGCATAGTTATATTTTTGCATACTCGTATAAACACATTTTCCTTAACACTCAAGATGTGTATACTATTATTCACTTTAAGTAATGCTAATAGCATTATATAATATTATTTAGCCTCAGATATAAAATAAATCATTATTTTGAAGCAGTAATTGTAATAAATTATTTGATGCAACTCGATTAAATAGAAAAACATTAAAAGATATTTGAATATTATTTTTTTCAAACAAAACATGAATCATTTTAAATACTAAATTATCGTTTTCTATACGTCAGTTATTTTTATTCATTTTAAGACAAATAATAAACAGTATGTATTTAAATCAATATGCATAAACGATATTTGTACTGTAGAAATTCTTGTGATGTTTACAAATTGTAAATGTATATTTTTTACATGATTTATTACCTAATAATGGCATTCATTGGACTGTTATATGGAGCTGTCCCCCAAGGGATTAACATGAGTCGAACAATTTTCAAAAATACATAAAAATAAGTGACCGCCCACATAACAATTTATTTGTCAATATGACATTTTGACCTTTCACTGTGTTTGAACTCGTTGACGAATTAATTCATCGAAATGTTGACTGGTTGTTAAATTTAAATTCAAGTCGCATCAATCAACTAAAGCTGCGCCGTGAACTTATTGCATTGATTGTAATTGCATTAAACGCACAATATGTTATATTACAAATTAATGACTCGTATAATATTATAAAACAATATTTTATCTAATTAAAAAAAACTTATATAACGACAGTGAATTTACACAACAGTTTGACATGTAAATACAAATTTCCGATTCTGTTCAATCAAACTTACCGTAATCTGAAACTACGTAAAACAATCATTCAATAACTAACTTAAGAACTGAACAAACTGTCACATAATATAAAAATAAGCCATTACCACGAATCAGAAACTTATCACCGGTCGCGATAATGATGAATGCGATTTGTATGGCTGAAAGATGAGTGGTTCACTCAGACCGTTCTTTCCGCTAACATTATTCAGGCTTTTCAAAATTCAGCAAACGGTTGCAGCTCTGAAACGAACCAGAACGTGACCGAACGGTTCCAATTTCGAAAATGCCACAGGTTCAACGTTAGTTACATGTAAATAATATATTCGTTTTTACGTTACGTTGACGATTTTCTGACTGTGAAATGTGGTTTTTCTGTTTTTGATGAGTGGTTTTAGATTTGGATCTGTTTAGATATTCTAGTATCAATTCAATATGTGACATATGATATTTCTATTTAAAACTACACATCGGATTGATTGCGTAGATAATGTTTTGGTATAAAATCGATTGATGATTAGATATTGAGTTATATATAGAATAAATATTTGAAACTATTATTAAATATATTCGCAAACGTATAATTTTCAAATAGCACTTTCTGTTCAATTTCATACATTTTAACATTCACATATAGTGCACTAGGTCACATTTTGATATTCATGGCAAACCGAAGTGAAATATTTTCATCTGAAAAGACTTTCAACAATTTCTCGAATAGGCAAAAGAGCACTTTCGAATTGCATAAAAATCGACGAAAAAATCCACCGAACACAAACCGTAACATTTGGCACGAAACACAAACCGAACGATCCCTCTCTCTGGAGCTTTTTATCACGAACCGACGTCACACAAAGCTCTCTGGTCCATTAAGAAATAAACACTAAAAGTATACAAAACGAAATGTTCCAATGCATTAACGATCAACATCAAAACGCACCGCAAAATTGAAGACTGCAACTTCTCGCCCCGTTCGAGCGTTTCCCTCTGATTTTTTCCACGACTTGGACCTTTCCCTACGATTTTCCACAGCACTTAATTCGAATTACGTGAGTCGGATGGATAACGGCGTCATTATTTTTAGTTTACGCGTTTTCGCAACATTTACGAGTTAATTCGACCGGTTGGCGAACCGGCACTGGGTCGCAATTGGGCCGTCGGCCGCTTTTTATATGCTAGCGAAACAATGTTGTGCCAATTGAAATTTTAGCTAGAAATGGTAGTCGTGTTGATGATGTTAATGATTCAGCGTTTGCCGATGAAAGTTAGTCGGCCAGAAACAATGTGAGTAAACGGGCCGATTCCCGATGTTGGTGAG
This sequence comes from Hydropsyche betteni, assembly GCA_028571205.2. Classification (NCBI taxonomy): domain Eukaryota; kingdom Metazoa; phylum Arthropoda; class Insecta; order Trichoptera; family Hydropsychidae; genus Hydropsyche; species Hydropsyche betteni. The sequence goes on from JAOXNN020000086.1 coordinate 2,468,930, forward strand.
TAACCGTTCGGTTAAATATTGAGTCATTCCGTTTCCCACGGTGGAAATTGGAAATTATTTCGAATGTATAATATATTATATACTATTTTATAAATTAAGGCTTCACTGTTCAGATTTTTTTGATGTAGCAAATGTTATTGTTGTTATTTTGAAATAAACTTTGAATACTTGAATTGAATTTATTGAAGTTTTCATTATATGTACTACTTTGATATGAATATAGTTTTCTATTTATTCAACTGCGATTGTTAGAATATTCATTTATTTGTTAAAAACTTTATAGTACTCTAAAAAATTGTCAATTATTGTAGTTTTCGTTTGAATCAAAAACTCTAGTATTCAAGTTTATATAAAATTGAATATCAATCACAATAGGTTTTTCACGTAGAATATCAAACAAAAACCATCCAATAATCTATTCAAAATATATTTAAAAAAGGAAAATTATATTTAGAATTGACATTCAAATGTAATTTCACTTAAGTACACAATCACGATCAACACAAAATTACTCAGCAATCAACTCGTTATCGTACTCGATATATTCAAACACATTTTTGAATAAATAACCACCCAATTCATCGAAAAACAACAAATCCTTATAACCTACAAATCTAACATACAAAGTACAACCCCTAAATCCAACACGTGTATGAATTTGATATAAATTCGAATCCGGGGGCGTTTCGCACCTAATTAAATCCAGGAAAACCTAACGACATCAAACCCTAAAAATCCAAACATTTAACCAGACCCGATCGACAGCCGAGCCCATGAATAAAACAGGCGCACTAATGACTTTCGCCGTCGCCAAAAAGCGCGGGAATCCGCGAAACGAGCGCGTAAACACGGCCTTCCTATCCTCGTGAATATCTGTGACCTTATCCTGTAATTGGGTTGAACCTGTTCGGGATGGGGACGACATCCCGAAACGCTGATGTGCTGATGCACGTGGGCGTGAGAGGTTGACGTGCCAATCTACATAATTGGCGAGGTTATTTAATTTGCAAGATTTCTAAATGCGCGCCGAATGGAATGAATGGTGTGTTTATTTCGGGGTTTTTGCATGGAATCGCTGGATTTTGATTCGCGAAATCAATTACGGGTGGGCGATTCGTGTTTGTGTCGGTTAATTTTAATTCTTATGTAAAGATGGTAAGTCAACGTTTGCTGTCGATGGTTTAAATTAAGAAGCATATGAAAAGAATAATATAATAAATTTATGGAATCGTGAATTCTCGATCTAACAATTAAAAGGCTATTTTCTTAAAAATAGTTTTTATTTCATTGCGTGAATGTCAACACTACACGCGCGATTCAATATGTCTAAGCTTTCTGTCTCATCCAGTTATGACGTTATATATTATATAACGGATTATAAATACAGTAATCTCGATTATCTGGGCAAATTCTGGGAAGGGTGGGCACAGATAACCGAAAAACACGGATAATCCAAACATTTTTTTTCTCGAAATTTTAACATGGGGTTTCGGGATCCCTTACTCGAATGCATAAGGAGAAACAGAATTTTTAAACAGAAAATTCGATGAATCAGAAAAATAAAGACTTGCTGTCAAAATCGGCTCATGGAGCATGTTTTTTTGGAACGTAAACATCCCAACAAAAAATACAACGCGTTGTTACATCAAGCCGTTTGTTTCATATGTCGCATCAATAATGTTTTCTCATTCAAAAATACAATAATTTAATTAGATTTAAAAAATCAATTGAATATTGCTATTAATAAAATCACTGTACAATTTTGTAAATATCAATCAAAACTTATAAATGTTGATGATAAGTAAAAATTCAATCAATAAAAAGTAATAATTTAATTTATGGTTGAAATTGAAGAATATTATTTCATCAAAAAATAAAAATAGCTCCTTGAAACGAAACTCAATTTTGTTTCGAATATAAACATTGTGCAGGCAACGATTCGTTTTGCAAAGTTTCAATTCCGCGGAATCGAACCGATAAAATTTCCAATATTGGATTCCTGCCGCATAGAATTTTATTGTGTTCCGATTGCATTTTTTCCTTTCGAATAAATTCAATAAGTTAGTCATCGTTTATGGAGGAAACTGTAAAATATCCTCTTTCGTCGTGCCACATACAACACACACTACCAGTGCCCTTCCTTGGATGTAAATTCGAGCGTTGACGAGAAAAATTCAATTTTCTTCGCACGATGTGAAGGTTGACGCCAATCTAAAGTTAGCTCTATAAAAGAACAGAGGAAAAGAACCTTACAGTGTTTTGCAAAGTGAAAAAAAATCTAAAATCCCAATATATTTTATATTATATATTTTAAATTTTTCATTCGCAATATTATTTTTAATTTTATCTATGCTTTGATTTTTAATTTTATATTTCATTTCATATTCTATATATTTATATATATTAAACACTAATACTACAAAATGATCACATCACATCAGTATTTCCAATTTTCTGGCAAAATTGCAAAACGGAAAAATTCTGAAGCTTCTACGCATGACTTTTTTGATGCTATGAATTGAACTTTCCTTTTAGACGAATCAAGAAGGAAGTCGTATAAGCT
>JAOXNN020000086.1:2471602-2496814 GCA_028571205.2 Hydropsyche betteni
TATATTTAATATTTCTCAATTGAACACCCACTAAACAACATTAAATATTCATTGGTCCGAGTCATGTAATACGCTTTTATTATTATTACATGATGAAATATATTATAATACAATATGTCATACGCATCTTTTGTTGATAATCGTCGATATTCTGAAAGCCTCAAATATAGGCAATAAAACGACCCAAAGAAAGTAATAAAGTTTTCCCGGAAACGTTCAAGTAATCACACTAAAAGGCAGGTGATTTGCTGACAAAAATGGAGTAATAGTGATTTCTCGGAAAGTATAGCAATATTAATAAAGTAAACGTATCCTGATCTCCCCCAGAACGCGTGTTTGCTTCTAACAAAACAGTCAATAGAAATCAAAGGAAAGAAATAAAAGCGTACTGAAGAATTGAAATGTCAGGATTTTCCGAAGACAACCGGAAAATATTTGTTCAACAAATGTGGTGAACGGATATTGAGCACACAAGTTTACAAAAATTTTTGACGGCTATGATACCACCTATTGTATTATTGTATCTGAGTGCTATTTATAACAATCATAAACAATAATATTCGAATAATTAATATAAACAAAATGTAGATGTTAGTGGAAAATTTACCATCAAAAACTCCCACAATATTATACGAAGGGTGATAAATAAAAATAATTCCGGCAAACCAAAGAACGTCATCAGATCAAACGAAGCGCGCAACAACAGTTTCAATGTTTATTAAGTAGTCATTCTTATTTGAATAATATAATACATAAACTTTTATTTCTCTGTTTGTTCATCTGCTTCCATACTAAAACGTATCTACATAAAAAATAACACTATTAATCGCAATATCCTTCGAATTCGCTTAGACAAAACCGTCGATGTTCACTGAAGCCATCTTTGTTTTACCGTTTAAAGCGGTAAAAATTATCATTTTCTGTACAATAAAATAAATTTATTGCGCGGTTCAATATGCCGCGTGAGCTTTTCGAAAAGATATAAAAGAAAATTCATTGCTGAAATATATATTTTTTTGATTTTCTTGATCGTTCATGAATCACCCTTACATAGAATATGGTTGATCCTTATGGCGAAACTTATTTACCTTTCGACACAAAATCATACTCTAAAATATAGCAAAACGTAATAAAACTGATTTGTTGATACTAAACGTATAAGTTAAATTTAATATTAAATATAATAAAAACACGATCGCCCTTTTTTCAATAAAACAATTACTTTATAAATATAAACATTTATTCAACTTCAAGTTCGGATAATTTCGCATAATACAATTTTTTTACAAATATTAATGGCCAAAATTTTCAACCAAATTGCTTTATAAAATCCAAAAATTTTAATCGGTATTTAAATTTTCCAACTCCACGATCCTAAAATGAGAACTGCGAAAGGACAGAATTACTCTCATCACACAATTTTCAGATCTAATCAAATCCGAAATTAATTAAAACACGCTCTGAATCAGCATTTTCAAACGCATTTGAATCCATTCATTCGTTCACATCGATCGTACATTAGCACAAAAAAAAACACCAAATTCTCCATTAACAAATAATCCCATCGGCTTCCAGTATTCGGCTATAATTACCAGATTCCGCGTAATACCTTTTGAAACGGACTAACATCGAATTTCTCTAAAACAATACGAAAGACCCTCGTCGCGCAATATATATAAATATATAATAATATAATACAAGGATTCCCTATAATATTACGAGCACCGTGCGATTACAAGACGCCATACTTTTCGACCCACGCGTTCTTCGTTGACCCCTTGTTTCTCGGAAACGAAACCGCCCCCTGACAACGATCATAACAATAAAATTGGAAAAATAAATTGTGAGAGTACAGGTGTCCACCTATATATGTATTATAGCTCGATGGGCTATGTAAGACATGAGCAAATAATGCAATCATTTTGAGTGGTTTTTCAAAGATTTGTTCGTTTGATACTTTGAAAATCAGGAATCTTGAATCTTAAGAAAAAAATTAATTTTATATTTATTTTCAATATATGAATTTGTTTATAAAATAAATATATTCAGTGTAATCATTCAAATATACCGTGAGGAATTTTAAATAAAGGAAAATTATAAGTGTGGGTTGCTAAACATAATCCCCTATATATAATAGCGGATTTCTGTGTATGTGTCCCGTTCGTCTGTGTATTCGTATGTTTGAATGACGCTCGCGACTTTAAAATTACGAGTTAAAAGATCTCAGTCTCACAATCAGTCAAGATCTGAACCGGGTCTGTCCCGCTTGGTAAGTCGGTCACGTTACGTCGGTGCTAACGCCCGCTTGAGTATATTTTTTTTTAACATATACTATAAAATTATTAAAAATTATTCTAATATGGTCTTTATGCATGTTCACTTAACGTCTATAATATCATGCTCATAATTAATTTATTAATTAATTCTTAAAAAACACGATAGATGTCGCTAATAAAATTAAATAATAATTAAAATAATTCTATAATTATTTAATCAATTTTAAAAAAGTGTGATAATTACCTAATAGTGTGATTATCAATTCACAGCCGATGTTATTAATATCGGGCCTATACACTATCCTCTATATATTATATAACAAACGGGCATCAACTTTTTGCAACGGAATGGTTATAAAATATTTTTGCATAGATTTAATTTTTTTTATATATAATTACGTAATTCACAGCTGATGCTATTAACATCGGGCCTATTTACTAGTATTATATATTAAGCAATATAAATATGCTGACTACTCTAAAAAAATTGAAATTTTATTTTATTTTTATTTACAATTTTCTATTTATTTAGGAAATATTTTTTGACCGAAAATATAATATCTTTATTTTAATATTATTAAGGCTTTGGATACATATTCCAAAAAGCAAAAAATTTCAAAAAAAATTTTTTTCCGTGTCTTTAAATTAAATTGTCATTTGTAGAGCTAAAGATTCATTATTTATTCCGGACCTATACAGGACCGGATTCCAAATTAACTCCCCTGATTTTACATAAAATATAACTAAAGTCGGAAGTCTGCATCTTCGATATAATTTAAAAAAAAATCAGAATCGGTCATGGTCTTCCGAGAGAGCCGTATCTGAAGATTTACTCCATCTCTCCCCCTCCCTACGGCTCTGACTATTATCACTAAAAACAAACTTTAAACTTTGTAATATGAAAATTTAATAAAACACATCATTCGAACCCATCATATTACTCCAACTCAAAAAAAAACACTCACATCACCCTAACCAGAACACATATTAAAAACATAAAACAAACAACCTTCTCACACTTTGAAAAATTAGCGTCCATCAAAAACCCACCATAAAAAATGAAGCACCTCGAAAATTCTTCGACAACTCGAAAACATTTATCACACTTACACCCACCATGGCGTGCCGGTGGACAACTTATTAACGACACAACGCCAACAAATTACCGACTGGGACGGCAAATGATTGATGGTCTCGGTCTAGGGCAACGGGCCCCCACGGCCCCCTCCGCTGTGCCCCACTAGGCCGGCCTAACTGGGCCCAATCCTGCTGGGCCCCCGTAACGGGCAGTAGCTTGCCATAATCCAAATTTAGAAAGGTCCCCGTTGGGTCCCCGTTCGGTCCTGGAGGCTGTATGGGTACTATGCCGTGAAATGATCTTGGATTTTCACATTTTAATTGGATTAGATTAATTCGTGTCGGGTTACGTTGTTACTAATTTTGAAACTCGCGTCGGTTAATGATTTGTTAATTGATTAACTTTCACAAGGGTTTATATTAGTGGTTTTTTGATATTTTCGTGTTGTAGCATTGAAGAAATTGAATTATGTCATATTTGAATAAATAAAATCTTAATAAATTCTATTATACGTACATATGATAATACATATTATGTTATTATACATACTATTGTATTTTGAAAATATCTTCCCGTAAATAAATGATTTAACTAATAAATTATGAAATATTTCTGTTTTAAATATGAAAATATTCATAGAGGTTATTTTAAAACTTTCATGTCGTTGAATTCTTGGTATTTAAATTCTAAAATAAACTTTTTGTAATATATAATATATCTGAATCCATTAATATATCTATTATATAATTATTGTGGTGTAATTTATTTCTCAAAAATATTCAATTTCATTAATTCAATAAAATTTATCATACATACAAGATATTATACTATATTCATATGATTCATAGAAAACACCAAACTATTCAAAGATCGCTCCTGATATGAGTTTTGATTCTTCCACCCCATCTGTTTACCCATCACCGAATATCCGCACGCAATTTTTCAGATTTCCCAAAACGACGAAAGAATTTTCACGATTTTCATTAGCACGCTTCCATTTCTACGAAGCACGCACATGCATTTTTCTCTAGAGCAGTGAAATTTTCGCGTCAACGAAATTTCTAATATTAATTTCAGCACTAGGTAATTTAACCCCACGTCGATGTCGGGTCTCTACTTTCACTAAAGCTGGGTATCATTAAATATTGTGAGGTTCGCATTATGCAAATGCGGTGTAAAGCGAACAATAGGCCCCCTGTTTACTCCTCTTCCTATATAATATTCATAAGAAAAGCTTCCTCTCAAACGCTCGACCACTTTTTTTTGTAGGCTCGCGTTTCCTTCCTTTCCAACTTAACTCGAGGACATCTGTAAGTAGCGAGTTAAGAAAAATACACAAATACAGTTTTCAATTAATTCGATTTTTAAATATTATTTTGAATTTACAATATTATAGAAATGTATTCAATGATTCTAACACATTTTGTTTGGTATTTATTTTTTTCATATGTGAACGTATCATATATGTAATCAGTGTTAATAACTTGGTCACGAACGAATTCTATTTTTTTCGTTTTTCAGATCTTTCTTCAATCTCGTATCTTTTTACGTATTCGGAGCGCGAACGTTGGAAAGAATAATCCTAGAGACATTGCTGTTTTTAGTTTCGTTTCAATCTTTTACTGAGATCACGGATCTAAATACGACAACTCATTTCAAAGTATATACAAGAAAAACATATTTTTTTTTTTCCAAATAAATGAATGAATATTTTCAAAATACCCAATCGATCACGGTCCTAAAATTAAACCCGACCTCGATCACACATCGAAGCACACAAAATAGACACGCTCCAATATAAATACGCTTAAAGCCTAGCTTTATGATAATAGATTAAACGCAAATCGATCAGCAAAATGTACATTCACCTTTTTCCGCACTCAACATACGTCAACAAATGTAAGGGAAAAAATTACGGCGGACGTTCACCATTCAATATTCATCGGAAAACTCGTTCGAAGCCCTAATCGTTCGGTGAATATTTCATGTGAGTTGTTCCTATTTGAGCGACACTCGCTCAATTTTTTCTAGCCCTCAATACACAAAGACCGAAAAAAGGTTCGAATTTACTTTTGGGCCGTTTGCTTTCTGTGACGAATTCCGAGAGGACAACTTACGCGAAAATGTATGTACTTTCTAAATACAATCTCATGGTATTAAATCGCGTGTTATATAATACATTACTAAATACTACTTCATTTCATATAATTAATATTTTATTTTAACGAAAAGTTTCATCACAGAATATAAGTTTCTAATTTGTACATCTTCACATGTATAAGAGAACATGGTGAAAATGTTGAAAACTTCCCGTTGACAATGGGCGGACGGGAAATTCGCATTCATGTCATCGTGTACGTGTATTTGTTGTTAATTTCTTTCAGCCATTGTCCAGACATGCTTAAATGGACCCACAGGGGCCTTCGAAATAGCCAAGAATGTGGAGAAACTCGGCAACTGTTGAATGAAAATGCTTGTCCGGGAAAACGCGGAAAACAAACGGAAAACTCACCTGTGACGCAAAAAGTCACATAGACACGGACAAGCAAACGTTTTCCAGATTACCTTGATTTTTTTCGCGACGATTTTGATATATTTTGATAATGATGTAATTATTTTCATATCAGATTCTACGTTATATTCGCGTTTGATAAATTTTGTGTGTTTTCTTTCATACTAATCAAGAAACGTTTTCAAAATAGATTCATTCTATTATGACATAATATCCATTAAATATTAAAAGTTTACGATCACATTATATAATATTATAATATAAAAGCCGGTAATATTTACCTTGAATAAAAAAATCCGATAAATTAGCAAATTGAATATAAATTTTTTTTTCTTAATTGACGCAAACAATTTTGATCTATACACAAATTTTTCAATCGTTCAAAATGTTAATTCAGAACTTAATCAAAAGGTTTAACAATGCAAAAAATATTTTAAAATATGCAAGTGAAATAGAGCATAGAAGCGTGCAAAATTTCACACAGGAAATGGACGACATCTCGCGTCAACTCGCCAGCAATAAAAACTTTTGAACGCGTGATATAAAAGAATTAATGTAGCCGAAAAAAAGGCATCAACCGACATCATTTTGGCTTACAGAACCCGACAATTGGCATCTTTGTTAGCATCCGCGCTGTGCCAACAACCCCAATTGGCACATTCAAATTTTTAGGGTCAGCGAAAACGTAATGCTTTTGACGAATCCGTCCTGCATGTGCAATCTCGAATTTTAGAAATTCAAATTCTAAAAAATTGTATTCTATTATATTATGAATTTTCTTATAAAATTTTTTAATTAAGTCGATGTATATACATTTCATAATTAATTGTGCTTCTGAGAAGTACTACATAAAAATGCACTCTTCTCTGAACGCATCCTTTTATTTCCCATGAGTAACTCTCAACATTTTACGAACCAGTTTCATCGCGTATCAGTATCACAAAAATCTCCGGTCAAACGAATTAAGCAAACATTCACCTGATGTTTACACGTGAAATTTTCTGGTCCAACAAAAATTTTTATCATTTCGAAATGACCATTTCGCACCAAACAAACTGCTCTTTCGCTTCTCGATTCTCTATTCATATGGATGAGGTCTTAGCACGCAACTTCCTTATTAAAAGAGTTCGCTTCGAATACGTCAAAATCTAGAACGCTTCTTTTTCCGTCACACAATATTTTCAGCCAGAGGACCTCGAGAAACCGGGTTAAAACCGTCTTCGAAAATATAAGCTGTTTGCCCATTTCGACGGCAATAAAACCCTTCCGAATGACGTCAGCGTTCGCGACTGTCTTTTATATTATATATTACCGCGATGATAGTCACAGCTAAGGAAAAAATCTGAACCGGAGGAAATCCATATACAATTGTGCCAAAAAAGTTCTAGGATGTTTTTTTAAATACTCGTATTACGATTATCATTTAAATCGGATACAATCGATCTAAGAAACCGATATTTTTTAACATCTGTTATAATCAAGCGATTAACACAAATTATTTAATTTACATTTTGGTATTTCCACACAATTAAAAATCATAAGAAACACGTCTGAGTTTGTTGAAAAATATTATAGTTTCTGATCGAAAAAATATAAGTAAAATGCAATAAAATTTTCTAGAACTTTATAAACACCTTTTGTACATATTCCGCGATTCTTTTGATTCTTTTGGCTCGTAAGACTCAGATAAAAGAGACGGGACACATACAATAAATATAATATATCAACGACGTGTGCCATTTTCAAAACAAATCGTTCATAATGTTCGAACCGAAACGTGAAAAATCAATAGCGTTCGATTTGTATGTGTTCGAATGGGTCATTATCTTCATGACAGGGTTAAAGTATTGCAATTTCCAAAGAGAATACATTCAGTTAACAACAATAAAAAAACTGACAAAATTATATAAAATATTCAGAAAGAAACGTGTGCGATTAGGCTCGTGTTAAATTTCGATTCAACTTTTTGCATTATTGATAAAATCGTTAGTGTTTAATATTGCATCGGGTGCTTGTTGCTCGTTTTCACCTAATAAAATTTACTACAAAACGTTTAAAAAAGCACATATTTTATTCAAAAATTCTTCCTATTTCAAATGCGAAACAATTATCACTGCTTGGATCTATTTAATGCATAAAGCAAAAATTTTGCATATATTAAAAAAATAATTATAAAAACTACATCGTAATTTTATTACACATTCGCGACCGAAGGGCGTGTCCAGTTTTTCATTTTATCGGGCTTTCCACGAACACGTTTATTATCTATCGTTTGCAAACGTGACTGACTGCTCAAATTACGCCCCATTAATGTAAATACTAATTTTGCAAATGTGTCGTTATCTGTTTGCGAAAAAATAAACGAATATTTCGCAATAATTTTCGAACAGGTGTCAACGAAAAATCGTATTATACATGCGATAGAAAATCCGCAAATATTCGTCATTTTATTATATTAGATACATTTTTTTTTTTCAATATTTTGTGGCATCTTCGAACGGAAGGGATCTAAAATCCACTTCCCAATCCGATTTGTATAGTCTTACTTTACAATTCAGTAAGAGGATTTTTTAAAAAGTTAAAAAGGCTTAGGAGCAAAGAGGACTTTGTGAAAAACCAGAGATGAGAATCTAATGCGAAACAACAAAAAGTAGAAGCATAATCTGAAAAATACGCTTTCTACATAAACTGTCACGTGTACGAAAATAAAAATATCAAAAATTAAAAAACAGCCTTCGTTTACTTTTTCCGTGAAAAACTCGCGGCGCGAGCCGCATTATAAATTCGGACCGTAATGGCAATACCTTTGCTTTGATCACAATTAAAAATGTCTTTTTAAAATGTTTTAAACATTCTAAGTTTTTATTGCCACATAAATTATATCTTTCTCGGCGGCGCGAGATAAGCTTTCAGGTTTAAAAGCGTCCCAGTTTGAGTCATTATTACGATTTTTCACGACCGCGGAAGAAATATTAAAATTACGGCTTCTATTTTCGTACAGAATTGCCTACCCATGAAAAATAAATGCAAAAATATCGCTGTATATGTAAAGACAAATACTTATGCGGGCACATAAAGAACCGAGTTTCTCGCAAATTACACAGATCCATGATATACGTGCAATCTACTGATAGTACAATTTCGCACACACGAAATGATTCCGTTATGTAATTCAATATTTTCTTCAATCATACATAAAACATCATTATGAGATAAAAGCTCGATTACATTTATTAAAATTCATATTTTATATTTTAAAAACGATCCAAAAATATTATTTATAATTTTTTTACGAGATTTGTATCATTATCAAAATGAATATAATATGTACCATTTCTCAGAAAAAAATAAAAATTAAGATTTTTAAAGACGATACGTTAGTTGTTTATTATATCTTATCTATTGAATCCTATATGAACGATTATCGTCTTTAATTTTTATATTTTTCTGAGAAGTGTTCAAATACTGGTACATGGTCAACAAACTGGTGTCGTTTATATATTTTCATATATGATGAAATTTAAAAAAATGAATGAAATGTTCAACTCACGTAAATTTTCGTATAAAATTATGATTTTTTTTTTTCACAAATACGTTGCTGTTAAAAAAATATAATATAAAAATCACATCGAATATAATAAATATACAAAAAAAAAATCAAACACACGCGCGATTATACGAAATTGAAAAAAAAACCGCTAAACTACAAAAACAACAAAAAAAAACACAAAATACATCATACAAAACGAAAAGAATAAATTCGAAAACCAAAAAAAAACAAAAAACCCACGAATTCAAAACGTCAAAGTCGTACGTCCGCGTCCCGGTCGGCACTGTTCGCGCGACAGTTGGCTGCACTTACGTGTGTGAGCAGGGTGCGCGCCACTTCTGCAGTGTGTCCGCGTCCGCGCTGGGGCAACATGTTGACGCGTGTGGCACGCGCGCGGCTGCGCCCTGTGCGTGACGGGGGCCCGGGGGCGGCGCACCGGCGCGGAGGACCGGCGCAGCGGAGCCCCCCGCCCACACCGGCCCCACTCTCGGGGGGCGCGGGGGACGGGCGCAAAGGTGAAAGGTTGCGCCAGACCTGTGGAGCTGGGCTGCTGATGCACTCGTGTTTGATGCTGGGGGGGTGGGTTTTTAAGGGTGTGCTTTTTCCGTGGGGAAAATTTTGATGGTTTGCCTGGTAAAGGTGGTTATTTACTGAAGAAAAGTATTTATGTTGGTGCACCTGGGGACCAGTATGCTATCATCTTGCACCATGTCAATATAGAGACAATTATAAAATGATCTCGATCTGAATATCTGATTGAATGATGCTGTGGGGGTGTGTTTTTTAAGGGTGCGCTTTTTCCGTGGGGAAAATTTTGATGGTTTAGCTGGTAAAGGTGGTTATTTGCTCGTGAACGGTGTTTGTGTTGGTGCACCTGGGGGTTAGTATGGTATCATCTTGCGCCGTGTCAATATAGCGGCAACTGTAAAATTATCTCGATCTGGATATCTGATTGAATGATGCTGTGGGGGTGGGTTTTTAAGGGTGTGATTTTTCCGTGGGGAAAATTTTGATGGTTTACCTGGTAAAGGTGGTTATTTGCTGAAGAACATTATGTTGGTGCACCTGGGGGCCAGTATGCTATCATCTTGCACCATGTCAATATAATGACAACTATAAAATGATCTCGATCTGAATATCTGATTGAATGATGCTGTGGGGGTGGGTTTTTTAAGGGTGCGCTTTTTCCGTGGGGAAAATTTTGATGATTTCTCTGGTAAAGGTGTTTATTTGCTGAAGAACAGTATTTATGTTGGTGCACCTGGGGGTTAGTATGCTATCATCTTGCACCATATCAATATAGCGACAACTATAAAATGATCTCGATCTGAATATCTGATTGAACGATGCTGTGGGGGTGGGTTTTTAAGGGTGCGCTTTTTCCGTGGGGAAAATTTTGATTGTTTGTCTGGTAAAGGTGGTTATTTGCTGATGAACGGTATTTATGTTGGTGCACCTGGGGGTTAGTATGCTATCATCTTGCGCCGTGTCAATATAGCGGCAATTGTAAAATTATCTCGATCTGAATATCTGATTGAATGATGTTGTGGGGGTGGGTTTTTTAAGAGTGTGCTTTTTCCGTGAGGAAAATTGTGATGATTTCCCTGGTAAAGGTGGCTATTTTCTGAAGAACAGTATTTATGTTGGTGCACTTGGGGGTTAGTATGCTATCATCTTGCGCCATGTCAATATTGCGGCAACTATAAAATGATCTCGATCTGAATATCTGATTGAATGATGCTGTGGGGGGTGGGTTTTTAAGGGTGCGCTTTTTCCTTGGGGAAAATTGTGATGATTTCCCTGGTAAAGGTTGTTATTTGCTGAAGAACGGTATTTATGTTGGTGCACCTGGGGGTTAGTATGCTATCATCTTGCGCCATGTCAATATAGCGGCAACTGTAAAATTATCTCAATCTGAATATCTGATTGAACGATGCTGTGGGGTGGGTTTTTAAGGGTGTGCTTTTTCCGTGGGGAAAATTTTGATGGTTTACCTGGTAAAGGTGGTTATTTGCTGATGAACGGTATTTATGTTGGTGCACCTGGGGGTTAGTATGCTATCATCTTCAAAAATGAGTTGCATTACTTTTGGGACAAACCATATATGAAAAAAATGGATAATTTCTGAGAAAATACCAATTTGGGATGACCTACTTTGAGTCATCTGTCAACCAATATTGATAATTTTAGATTAAGTATCCCAAATATTGAATACAAAACATCAGCAAAACTAGTCATATGAAGAGTATGTACGTACATGTGTGTATATGAAAAATTCATGTTCACTTTTGATTTACATAAATCTATATGTAGGCGTCAGAAAATTCTGCATTTGAGCATTCTCATTACAAAATGTATATATTTCCGCAACGACAAAGTTGGGATACAACAAAAATTCGTTTCGAATAAATTGTCAGTGAAAATACAACTGAAATACGTAGCTTAGTCACATAATGTATCATACTTCACAGAAAATATTTTTCAAATATCAAACGTGGAAGTTTTCAGATAGCTCATCGTCATGATTCATTTCGTATATTCAAACCACATAAACATTTTCCAATAAATCATTATACTCACGTTATTTTGGAATAAAATAAAATGATCACTAACGTTTCGTATATGCACAAAAACAGATTTGGTAATAATTTTCTTGAAGATAAAAGAGAAATCTTCGTTCTTTGATATCCTTTAATAAGGATTATTAATTTATAGAAAATACAATGAAAAGTGTTTACAATTCAATTAACCCACTCAAATCTTATCTCGGAGCTTCGTTGTTATTCAGTTTTAATTATTATTTCAAAATTTTATGAGCATCCCGATGTTTCTTAATAACCAAAATTATGACTCAAAAGGTAAAATTTTCTCTTAAAGGAGAAACTTTCATAAATAAAATGTGGGATTAATTATTGAAAGAATATCAAGTATGACTTTTACATGATGGAAACTCACATAATTATTCCGACAACTGTTAACAAATTACATAATTTATTATTGTCCATCATTTGAACATTGCATACTTGAAGTCCCTTTCGGATTAAGCACGTCCAAAAATTTCCAAAAGTTAAAATTATTTTTAAAATATGCTGAAACTTGACAACGTTCATTAGCATTAATTTGCGTGTCCGTCAATTGCCGAATTTAAAATGAACACAAAATTCGTTACTCGGTTATACATGAAACACGAGACTTTCGATTAAATATTATAATTATCATTTCACCTGAGGATTTATTTATAGAAAACATAATCGTATACAATTTCGTTCGCCCGAAAACAAACGAAAATCGTGTGCATACACTTTGAAACAGTTTTCAAATGTAACACATCATCTTTTTTATTCGATCGAAATATATTTTTTAAGCAAATTTTCATTTACAATATTTGATAAAAAAAAAACAGCTCGTGTTTGCAACTATAAATTTAAAAAAAAACTTTTTGAAAATTTTAATACATCTGTAAATAAATGTCGATATATTTACTTATTATGATCATAATTACTTTTTTTTCTTTTTTTTTCAAAAAATTCATTAAATAAACACTCTAGCTCATGTCGATTATATCAGTCTCGTCGTTTATACACAATTTAAGCCATCACGAACATAATAGTTATTAAAAATCGATCGATTTTCTCAACTGAAGGACGCCATTGACGACATGTTTCAGTCTGTATTTTCGGCTGTGTTTATGTTTGTCTTTTTATAAATTTGAAAAAATAGATTTTCAAATGTACATATTTACAAATAGAACTCATCGATGTCATTGCTATAATTATAAAAAAAATCCTGATATAAAAAGAATATTTCTGTACAGTAATATTGATAAGAATGACGCATCCATGTTTCATTGTTTCAGTATTGAAATTAGTAATTATAAATTAATAAATAAATTATAAAAGATTAAAATTATGAAAGTGAACTAAACATAGTCGAGACCAGCAAACCGAATAAATAGCACAATTACACACGTTTACATGGCAGTTGAACTTTTCCTGAAAACTCCCCATAAACTTCGTTAATGTCTTAAAAGTCCAATCAGACCGCATTCGACGACTCGCCTAACTGCTGCACTTTCCGCACAATAATGCTTCTCGGTGCAGTTTTCCCGCCTTTTTTCAAATTAAACTCAACGACTCTTCCGCTTTTCGAGTGGTGCACGTCCACGACCGCCATTTTTCTCGTATTTTATTTAAACTTCGCGCTGATTTCGTAATTAAATTTAACGACAATCGACCTGCTCTTTCGCTGTGCTGTTAGCGGTTCTAATCTTCATAAAATTTCGAATGGTTCATACAATTTTTACGACAGTCTCGCCTACGTCCGCAAGTCTCGCTTGTGTTGTTAAATGTTAAACCTTTTCTCGTATCGAAATATGAATATATTTATACATTGATTTTCATCAAATATAAAGATGATTTTTGAATTTCGATCTAAATTTTATGATCCAATTTTTCCTGTAATATGCTAAAAAGAAATTACTTTTAATATATGCAAATATTGAAAGTATATGTGCACTTTCCGCATGGAAATATAAATTTAATCAAGAATATTTTTGGCCTAAAAAAATAATCATATCGACAATAAACTTTATTCATCAAAAACATAGCAATACGACCGCAACAAAAACAACCCAATCATCAACCGAGAACACACATAAAAAGAAATTACCCACGCAAACTTAGAGGTCATCCGAAATTTACCAGAAGGCATTCATTTTGTGTTTTAAAGCCAAGTCGAGCGTACAAAGCTCGGGGCCAAGGAAAAATACTGAAAAGGGCAATCAACCGACCCACCCCGTAGTCTTTGAATCGGCCCTCGACCTGTTTGTACCCGACTTGCGTATATGTAAATAAGAGGACATGAACTTGGCCTAGACTAAACCTTTGACGGCTTTATGCGGTTCGCGACGAAAATTGGAACGTTCGCCGCAGACCGCATTAATATGATGGTTGAGACTTTGCGAATTTTGTTCGATTATTTCACGGTCGGGCAGGTTCTTGTTGTTGAGGTTCTAGAGGTAATTTGAGTAAGAGTTTTTTGTATCTATTCTATTTTCGGAAATATGTAAATGATTCAAATCGTTAAACTCTATACATATATTAATTTTCAGTTACGAAATGATCAAATAACTGATGAGATAGTTAAACTCTGAACGGATTCAATATCAATATCGTATCGATAATATAATAGTAAGATAAAAGATAGTTAAATTAAATTCATAAAAATTGAATTTTTCAACTAAAATTAGGGATTTCAGATTTAATGAAAATTCCATTTACTGGTAATCCGGTAATAAAGTAATTACCGATTAAAAAACAACAATTTCCAAAAAAATCATAGACTTTCGAAAAATATTCAAAAAACATTTTTTTTATTTACTGATAAATATTTAAAATTTACCGAACTGTTGTTTTGGTTATTTATCGGTTTACCGGTAATTATTTCCCTACCGACAATCTCATATCATTGACCACAAAATATTTTGTGTTATGAATACTTTCCAACGTTCGTTCACTTTAAGAGTTACCTATCCTTTTGGGAGGTCATTACCAGTAAATCGGCAAATAAATCTATTATAATAGTATAATCGTTCGGTAATTTACCGTTAAATATTGAATTTCAAAATTTAAATTATCAGTAATTAGTAAAAAAATCAGAATTACCGGTAAATGAAAATTACAGTAAATTTGACCTCCCTACTATCTTTATATAATCAAAACTTTTTAAATAAAAAATACTCAAACTTCCATTAATATTGGAAAGATCATCGAATCTTGCAACCTACGTCATAATGGGTACATACGAAACAATCACACATTTTTTGCACACTCACAAAATAATTGCTCGCTCTTTCGCGACCCTAGCTTATACGATAAAGCGAAACGAGGATATTTGTCTCGCTAGCACAACATTGTAAATAATATGTAAGAGAGGATCGTTGTGGGCGCGATTATAAATTGGAAACGAATTTTCCTGTCGTCGTACGATCGCTAATGAAACGCCATGCAAAATTGCGAACGAGTAAAAGTTCATCGCCTACATACCCCGACAAACAAATCAAATGTCGCACTCGGGTCGAAATTAACATCGGATTAATTGGATCGAATGTTGCGATGGATTAATGTGCGAATGAATCGCATTCGTTACATGGGATGACCGCGCTTTCGTGTAAAAGCGGATTATTATATATTTTTAGATAAAATATTAATTCTGATAGCACTTCTGATTAACGTCACTCGTTTGGAGCATTATGAGATTAACCTTTCTATGTGTTATCAAAAGTTTTTCCTAGTAGGTAATTCTTTTATTTTAAAAAAAATAAATTCTAAAACCATCAATGATCTTTGACAAATGCGTGTACTTCAATTAATAATTAGTTAATTTTATTGATAACAAAAGCAACTGCAATTTACTTAATCGCAATTTAATTACAAAACAAAGATTTTTCAATATTAGAAATTAGCTATTTAAGTTGTGACTGCACCATATGATGTTTAACTTTGGTTATTGGTGGAAATTAATATATTTGAAACAGGAAGATCGTTTTAAGTATACGATATAGTATAATTTGTTCTCCTCAATATTATGAAAGAACACGGAAACGGAACAAGGTTTCAAATATGAATACGGAAAAGTTAAAAACTTGTTAAACCAAAAGCTTTCAAGTATGAATTTGTTGTATCTAATATATAAACGCACGTCCATATTCCTATAAAAAAAAATCCTTCATGAATCCAGTAAAAAACTTGATAAACGTGAAGTATTAGACGCGAGCGACCTTTAAGGAAAAAAAATTCGAATGAAAAAACATTTAGAAATTAAGTTCGGTTCGTGTTTTCTTTGGAAACCCTTATTTACAAATACTAAATATCTATACAAACAAACAATTCCTAACGGTTTTTTTTTCAAACATAATGATTAAATTTTAAAAAATCTCAGCTTAAACCAACAATATAATGTGTATCCTAATTTTAGCCTACATATTATGCGCTATAATTCTTTTTGCTACCGAGGTTTATCTTCTCGACTTCGCCCGGCGATCAATTTTCGCTCACTTTTAAACCCACACAGAACACATTACTCGTTTCCGACGAGGAAGAGTTCCTACGACATAACATATTAAAGTATCGCATTGTTACGTGAAAAAAACGAAACCCTGAAATAATGATAGTCATTGAAATAATGCCAAAATGCGGTACATTTTACATAACACATACAATTTATAATATTATATTTACTAACCGTTGATTATTCCGATTGTTTATAGATATGAGTAAGAAAAGGTATTTTTTCCCAAAGAGAGTAAGTGTTTTCAGTCATAAAATCGAATAATGATATTTCATGTAAAATATCATTTGAATTAAATATTGATTTCAAATGAAATTTCGTGACCGTTTTTACAGTATTAAATTATTGATGTAATATTATTTAATGTATGTTTCATGGTACTGACTCATATCATATAAGTTATATGTAATACGACTTTCTATTATATTATTCAATCTCATGATATTTGAATATCAAATAAAGCGGTTTCGTTTTCGAACGTTAATATTTTAAATAAAAACAGATACGTAGAAACCACATATCATACTCGATTTTGAAACAATCCTCAACTAGACTGTCCCACACAATTTTCCTTTGCGATCCTTAATCAGCTTTTGGCACAGCCGGCCATTGTTTTCGCGTTGAAAGTTTCTTTCAGCGTGCTGAAATACATAATTTGCACAAAGGCGTCTCTCGCGAAATGTGCCGTCGCGGCTACCTACTACGTGATTTACTACCCTTGCTTTTATACGTGGAATTTCTTTTGCACATTAAAGAAAAACGTATTCTAAATCACAGTTTTAATGTAAAGTGTTAATCCACACTTAAAACGAGATTGATATTTTTATTTTTGCACAAATTCAACCGGAATATTTACAATAGCTAGTTGATAGTCTAGTACTTAAAAGTATCTAACTTTAACAAATACAGCGACATCAGTTGTTTGAAACATCAAAGTATAGATTATAAATTTGAATTTAAGAATATATTTACATAACTACATTATATATATTCACGTATATATTATACTTTGAGTTTTGCGAGCAATTTTCCTGCTCAATGAAAGCATTTGTATCGCTCTCTCACGCGCGATAAATCAAATATTCGCGGGCTTTTTCACATACGTGGACCGACGTAGGTGATTTCGGCGAAATCGTCTTCTTGTGTATTACGTGTGTAAATATAGCTTCGTGTATTACACGATTCACTTGTCTGCTTCCGGAACATTTCTTTGTAAGTTTTTGCCGATTTTTCTCATTACCCGCGTTTAATAAAACGATGTGATATTCGTTTTGGGCTTTGTTTAATAAAAATCGACATTATTATATAATTTCATTTTTTTGTGTAATGTTACGTTATTTGTTTGAACTAAAAATAAATTTAAATAAGTATAAAATATTGGGGAAATATGAAAGAGTTCTATCTAATTATTGTTGTGAAAAATGTAGTTTTATTTTGAAATACGATACCTTTCAAAGAAAATTGCGTCACAATTATTCTAGGAAACATTCGTTCTACAACATTTAACCAATAAACGATATTTCGCTATGTGAAAAAATTAATTATTATTATATTAACAAAGAATATATAGAAGAATATAAAAATATTATTATATTAACAAAGAATAAATTATTAGCAAGGAATTTATAAAAACTTTTCAAAAATACAAAAAAAAAATCTAAAAATGTTTGATGCCTTATTTTGTTCTTGCAATAACAAACATTAACTTTTTAAATATATTATAGTTCCCCAGATTTTTTAAATATATGGCATAAAATCAAATATCGATTGAACTTTTCATTTGTAAATAAAATCTTTTACAATTCTAAAAAAACCTCAGTACAATTTTTTTTAAATCTTATTATACCATCAATGACAACCGAAATTTCTTAATCCAAACATACACACAACATATCTCAAATTAATTGATACTCCCATTGTGGATATGTAAATACCCAAACCGGCTCTAAAACCCAACAAAAACGACCACCACCTAAAACCAGCCGCAGAATCCACCTCAGCATCAATAACCACAACACAATCTTACCCCTCAACACCACACACCCTCAACAGCCACACGTCCTCCGAAGCCTCCGAAAACACCCCCCAATCCCGATTCCGAGAAACACCAAGGCTGCTTAAGGCGCACTTTATTTCGCGCGTTTTTGATTGATGCGCGTCTCGGCGGATTTGAACCGCGGCGCGCGATATTCGCGCGTAAATCACGAGCGGGACAATAACGTATCCTTGTATCCTTGTGGTCCTGTTGTGAATCACGCCTGGAGAGGCTCGATATTGTGGACGACCCGAGGTGTGAATTATGGCCGGCCGTAAAAACGGGTCGCTTTCATTTTCCGGAAAAGCGGCGGTAACGATGCCGTAAATGGCGATATCGGATCTCTTTATTTGCGTTTGTGTTTATTTGGTTGTTTTTTTTTTTTAATTTCTAATGGGTCTTGAATTTTCCGGAACAGTATAAAAGTAAAAGTTTGATTTTTTGAGAACTTTAAAAAATTATTAAAAGAAACTCAAGGATAATAGATATATTGTAAATATAATATAAATTTCGCTATATGTAAGGATATCAGAAAAATATTTGTATGCTTTATTTTATAAATATTATAACAATAAGACAACCTAAAATAAGGACTTTTTCTTTTGAATACCATATGATAACTCTTGCTGTATGTGTAATATAAATAAATCTTTTCAATTTTGATATACCGTAGCATAAATATTTGTACTAGGGAGGCCAAATTAAACGTAATTTTTAATCTAACGTAAATTCCAACGTAATTTTTAAATAACGTATTTATTAATCTGATATATTTTTTAATAATTACCGGTTTACCGGTAAATTAAATTTTGAATATAAACCGAGAAAAAATAATGCAAAACCAATAAAAAAAACGTACACCTACAAAACACGACATTTTTTTTTAAATATTTTTCAAAAAAATAAAAAATTTCTATTATAAAATATATGAAACCCAATATTTTTTTTTATTTACCGGTAAATATCAAAAATTTATTGGAAAATTACCGAACTATCATTTGGGTCATTTACTAGTTAACTGATAAACCAGTTTACCCGTAAATGCACTTCCTAGTTTGTACCAGGTTCAATATCATTCTTGCAATCATTTCTTAATAGCCTTAGTGACATTTTTATAATGAAAATAAAATAATTTTCTATTTCAGTTTTACTGGAAAGATCGATAATAAATAATTAATATGATACGTAATCTTGTATTGTTTTATTTAATTGAATGTTTGACATTAATAAAATCGGAACAAAATCAAATGAGTTCATTTGCATAAATCGTGAAAGCCTTCATTTTTTTGCCCTTACGTTTAGATGAACGATATTCAAATGACGTGTCTACATTACCGATAATTTGAACGATTACCGCGAGATATCAATTCGCAGAACAGTTTCAACTCGCATTTAATCGAATACGGAAAAGCAAACTAGAATTAATTTCCGATACTAATCTCCCATCGTGCGGCAGGAAAGAAACAATAAAGTTGATTGTTTTCACAGTTCCGTCGATCTATTTTAAGTATTGTGGTGAAACGCGAACGCGCATTATTACAAAACCACATACACCCGCTATCGGTTTCCAATCTGATATTATCCCTATATAAAGGTTGCTCTTTGCACTGATAGTTTCCTGTTTTTTACTTTGAAAAATTCATCCTTGACATTTCGATTGCGAAAACCGCATTTTTTCCAGCCGCTTTCCCGCGAGAGTATCGGAAAGACGTTTATCGATTTTCCCGCCCCTTATTCATTTTTTATTTGGCCTATGCGAAAAAAGCAGCGCCATATGATCCCACAACACCTAAAGCAATAATCGAAAATCCTCCATATTCAATAATAAACGTGGTTAGAGCACATCGTATGACCCACGAACACGCGTATATGGCCCATTTCAATAAATAACATATCCCCACGCACGCGGCGCGAGGTTTTTTTATATAAATTAAAAATCACTGGAATTTTAATTTTTTTTTTTTGAGAAAAATCAGACTTCGAAGACGGTGTGTCTTTGTAACGGATAAGTGCTGGCAATGTCTGATTAAAAAGCTCGTCGTGCAAAAAGACGTCTTGCTCCTGAATGACCCATGGGAAATTTGCGTAGGCTTCACAAGGAGACATTACCTGGTGGGTTGAATTTTGTAATTCTATACGTGTGATGCTGTGAATTCTTCCGAGACATTCGTTCTGGGAGTTTCCGCTGCTTAATTAATTCGGATTTTGCTTTAATGATAAAACAATGTGAGGATTGATTGATCATTTTCGTCTGTGTGTGAAATTGATCACTAATTTCACAAAAATTAAATGTTTGATCGAAAATTTCGATTAGGAGAAAGAAGATATTATTATTTTTCTTTCGCGTTTTCAGTGTTCTGACTCCGTTTCATTATTTAGATCCCAGCAAGTTCTAAAATGAAGTATGAATTTTCAAATGATTGTACTAAAATAGATACTTTTGCCGTGTTTGTATTTTAAACTGTTATATTCATTTTTAAAAATAATTTTGTTTAATTGGTATAAAATTTATGAAATCAAATTCGCTTCCATCGAAAAATCGATTATTTATATTTAAATGAAGCCCTTCTTGATCATATCAAAAATATCCGCATTTAGCATCTGTTTTTAACAAAAATAAAACGTTTATGACTTAAATATAGAAGAATATATTTCAGTTACATTAATAAATCAAAGCAGTATTGTATACATAAATTCCTTTTTCTATAAAACATTTCAGGGGACGACCATTCAAGATATCAGGTGTAAAAATTCTGCTAATTCCGGAAAATGGGAAACTTTAAGCGCGAACACGTGTATGAACAAAAATAAACAAAAAAATTTCGTATACATTTTTCTCTTCAGCAGTGTATATTCATATGAATTATTAAAAACGATCCGGAACCGGAGTAAAAAGCGCCAAAGTGAAATCTCTTGAAAGCGTGATGTCTGCTCGCAAAAAATAAGCAATATAAATAATAAAGAGAATTATTTTTCGACTGATTCCAAAACTCCATATTCCCACTCATGTGGGAATGTATGTATGAGGATATATATTATTTGATACATAATTCAAAATCTATGCTCCTTAGACATCGAAATTATTTTATCATGCTTATATTAACTGACTTACCGTTCGATTTATCGATTTCAATTGAGAGACATGCACTCTTGTTTATACACCTCTATCCAGTGTTTCAGCATTGATGTAATAAATTAGCTTTGATAAACTATCACATGTTGTAACTTTGCGGTCCTGAGGGCCGAACCCAATTTGAACCTAAGCAGATGTAATGCGAGATTGGTAATTTTAAGTCGAAAACTCGCCATCATCGAAGTTGAACGTTCTCCGCAACGATGAAAAAGTTACCGAGAACGACTTTATCAGAGTTTTAGCCCTCTCGAGGAAGAGGGACAAGTTTGAGGATCAAACGGCTCCGTTTCTAAAAAAAAAATGAAGAAACTAAAATAGAAGCGAGACGTGTCGATCCAGTGTACGTTCTTGAATTTTTTATTTCGTCTTCTTGTGCATAACCGTTATTGTAGGCTCGGGAAATCGTTATCGTCATTATTAGCGGTTTCTAGACAGCGATATTGCCGTGGCATGCTTCCAACACTAAACAAGAACAAAACTGAATGCATCGAGAAATATGGAAAATATTGCGAGCGCTTTTCCGAGAGCACAATATTGAAATGAAAACGACGCATACGCTCCTCGCTAAAGCGAGATTCCTTTTCATGCGATGATTGATTTTCACAACACTGCCGCTGAATACTTATAGGGGCTCTATGTTCTCAAATTAAATTTCTTTTCTTTATATTGAAAATAATGTATCGATATGAATATGGATATTTTTTTTTATTAAATCATATTAATTTTTGCTATTAATAAAAATGTATCAAATAATTTTATAAGGTAATTTTAAATCTTAGTAATTGTTCACAAAATATAATTTTCAATTTAATATTATAACGTGGTGATTTTTTGTGAAGTATGCAAAAATAAACCCAATACCGTTACGAAATCACCATTAAGGATGGACGCACAATCTATATATATATATATATAAAATTGAATCGTGGCAGGTATTTGGTCTGAACGAAACTCAAAAATCGCTTGACCGATTTGTGTATTTCTTTTTTATTTTTTTGTTCGCTTTAACTAAGGGGTGGTTTATGAAGAAAAACAATAGGAAAATTCCTAAAGAAAGGCTAAAAATGGCGAAAAAATGAAAAATGACGGCACACTCCGCAATCCGCCCGACAGTTAGTTTA
The DNA here is from genome assembly GCA_028571205.2 of Hydropsyche betteni. Lineage (NCBI taxonomy): Eukaryota > Metazoa > Arthropoda > Insecta > Trichoptera > Hydropsychidae > Hydropsyche > Hydropsyche betteni. Next base: position 2,494,376 of record JAOXNN020000086.1, read on the forward strand.
TAAAGATTGCATACAATCCGGGACATATTTTTTCAATGTGTTTTTGAAATAAAAAATGATTGAATTAATTAATTTAACAACAATGCAACAATTTTAATGGAATCGGTACACTGGTGTGTGTAGAACGCATGCTAGAATCGGGAATCGGGAACCCGAGCAACGCTGGGTACTACAGATAGTACATAATAAAATCAGAACGTTTATGATGCATTTAGGCCCAATAATCGCAAGCATGAAATATTTGTGCAATTGTGGATTTATAAAGATTCACAAACAATAAGCCCCCTACAATAAAGGACCCATTTTGACCGTTAGACGATCTTAAAAAATAAACACCCCGCTGATGAAAGGAACTCGAAATTGTTACCATTTTAATGTATTATATATTGGCTGTTGTGCTCGAGCTGATAATTGGATAGAATACGAGAAATATTTGTAAATGCTAAATCGCTATTAGGAGCAGAAATTATCCAAAAAGCGGGGATAATTTTAAATCTGCCGCGGGAAAGTTGGTCATTTATCCAAAGACCTTAAAAACAATTCCAATTGATATCTTGAAAAATTCGTTGTGCCTTCGCAATACAATAATTGAATAATATTATAGAATAAACTTTTTATAGTTCAAACCTAAAAAGCCCAAACGAAATTTGACTACGCAAAATTCGAATTGATATTCGAAACGCAATACTTCAACTTCTCTTTTTTGTATTTGCGTAACGAGCGTTGTATGTTGTGGACACCTACGCAACATGACTTATTTTGCGATTGGAAATTTTCAGACGCGAATACCCACAAAAACCCTCTCGAATGAGAGCCTTCGTCGTGCAAGATAAAATAACTTTCAATATACAATTTCGCGTCAGATGAATCCGTATATTGTGCAAAATTATGCGCAAAACACGTACGATAAAAGCTAACTTTCGTCTGGTTCGTACAAATCGATTCGATAGTTTCTTTTGTGGTTGGACATCGTTTTAAAATTACGATCGTTGTGAATGTTAGTATAGTGACGTGTTTGATAAAATATATTTTTTATGATTTGAATATAAATTAATTTTCTAATATAGTTACGTGAATTGAAATTGATCATTTGGGATGTTTTCAATTATTTTTTCATCAATTATGATAGAAATAATTAAATTGTTAGAAATTTATTGTTTTAGGAAAAAATGTCGCTGTTTTTCTAATTGATGCGTGCACCTTTTAATAATATTGTTGAAATAATAGATGTGAAATTAATCATTTGGGATGTTTTTAATATATTTTTTGCCATTTATGAGCGTTGAATAATTATATTATTGGAAATTTATTCTAATAGGAAAAAAATGTCGTTGTTCTTTCAATTGTTGCATGCACTTTTTTAATATTGTTGAAATAATATGTGCGAAAGTAAACGTATTGTTACAACATTATTCTTTTGCAATATCAACTAAAAACGAGATATTCACAATTATCATATACAAAATACAATGAAAATATTTACATAAGCACTACCATTCTAAAGCGTTTTATATAATACAACATATTATGTCATAATTTGCATAATTATCGCATATAATGGTATTAAACATATTTTTTATTTGTTCCTCGTAATATTCTGAGAACACACATCCATAAAAACCACATACGTTATTAATTTTATATAAATACATGTCACTCATCAAAAGAGCCACAATCAATTAAATTTTAATTTGAACCATTCGCGTCCAATACACGATACCAATCCGCATCGATCACTCAAAAAAAACTCACCAAAAAACAAAACCCCGTACAAATATTCAAAACCCAACCGGAACGACCACAATCGATTAAAACGAAGACAAAACCCCGCAATATAACACATTAGAGAACACACAAAAAAGCGAACAAGATCCAACCCGACGCCCGAGGGGCCCCCGAAACCTTTCGGGCGTCTGGGGGCCGGGGGGCGCCCCTCCCCCGGGGGCCCGGGCTTCGCCCTGGTTTGGGGCGCGGTTCATTGCCGGCGGTGACGTCATTTGGTTCTCTTCTCCTCCATTCATGGGCAGCGGCAGCGGCGCTCAAACTGCGGCGCGTACTACTTATGGCGGCGGAATCGATACGTTTCCTTCGCGAGTACGCGATAACTGTTCGGGGCTATTTATAGATTGGAGATTTTTGTCTGTCGTGTTCGGGATTTTTCGGTGGTTTTGTTTTTCTGGTGTGATTTGGGGGCTGTTGCGGGTGGGAGGTTGTGTGGGCTTGTGCGCGTGTTGGGGAGGTGGATGTTGAGGGCTTTTCGGGTGTTGTTCGCAATTGGTAATCGCTCAATCGTTAATTATTTTGATGTCGCTTTGATAATTTTAAATATTTGTTTAGGGACAAAAGACATAGGGACATAGGGACTACGGCTTCGCTAAAATCATTCTTGATCGAAAAATTATCTTCTATTGAAATTTGTTTTTAAAAATATATATATGT